>BMAU01019422.1:1542500-1710000 GCA_019973935.1 Trichonephila clavipes
GTGTCAAAATTTTAAAAAGTTTTTGTTCTCAAATTTTAAAGCGCTCATTTGAGCTGAAATTTTCTATACACGATTGGTTTGGATGGCAATACGATACTTTAATGATAATTGATACAAATTAATTGCCACTTAATATTTTGATTCTGAAATATGTATGTACATATTTATATTAATTGTAATTATTTGATAAAAGTAACTAAAGTAAAAATTTTCTTTGTTTACCTGAGTAGGAATTAACTTCAGTTTTTTTTATATTACTTGTATTCAAAAAATTTACGGACTAAAAATGTCATTAAATTTTAATTCTTTATTAGAAAGAAAAATACGTAATTCATTCATTCATTTTCTTTCATGTAGGTGTATAGATTTTGGAAGTCTTTTTTTATTATTTGGAGCTATATATTATAGTTTTAAGGAATTAAATTGCCTCAATGCATGTAAGTCTTTAAAAATTGTATTAAAATTCCTATGTAATCTCACCAAACATTGATTTTTGTACTATAAATAACACCTACTTTTTTTTTCTTTTGATAGCAATGAACAAAAGCAAGATTAAAACTTTTAACAGATTAAAGATAACAAGTAGAAAGAAAATCATGAACAGTTCAAGAAAAGGTTTTTAAAAACATTTTTATATTGGTATTTGCATAAAGAACTGATTAAAAATATCTAAAGATTAATTAAGTATATTTTATGATAAATATTAAAACTGTGTGTGCATGAGTATTATCACAAATTTTTACAATAAATTAAATGTGATGCCATTTTTAAAAAATATCTTTTTTCAAAAACTAACTTTTCCAGATAACTACATGTACACAATTTGAAAGAAAAAATAGAAAAAAAATTATATACATCAAATTTTGAACACAATTTCTTTTCAAATGCGAGAAAAATACAGTTTTCTTTGTATAATTTTTAGAATTACTTCATTAATTATATAACCATTTTTTTAAAAAATTTCATTAAATGATTTACTTTTTTAACTCTGCTGTATGTACAAAACTTAATTATTTTTAACCACATGGAAATAAATAAAAAAGTACTTATCTCAGCTAAGTAATGCCATTTAGAAGTGAAAAAAATGATGTTATCAAATAAAATATACTTTATTTTTTTTTAGAACCAAGGAAACCGTTTATCTGAAAGTTGATTTATTTTTCCAAATTTAATTATGCACAATTCAGTACTTTCCCCTCTGAATATTCATACACCTTATATTCAAACTAATAAGAATAAAACTGGCTATTAATTGAACATTCGAGTTATATATGACATGAGTGTTTCCTGATTATGTAAAAGTGTTGCATTCAATTAATGCAAAAGAAAATTAAATATCCAGACTAGCGACTGAATGAAAATTATTTTTGCTATTTGTTAACAGTTTTATAACTAAATTTTTTAAAATTATTTTTTTTATATTTTAAAAATATTATATTTTAGATTGGACATTAATTTTGCGGTATACCATTGCTATTTCGGTTGACTTTCAAGCTCGTATTATTATATCAAATATTAGCTTCAGACAAATTTAATTACCATAATAATTTGGCATAATGGTACTTAGAAATTTTCTCAGGAATTATTTTTTTAAATTATAATTTAATTTCTGAATATTCAAGATTGATTACAATAATGAAATGTCGCAATATCTTTTGCTGTTCTTTTAATGCAGAGTCATTCTTAATGTTTCGTTAATAAAGTTTAAGACAATCAACTTTTCACAATTTAATTCAAAACATGCCTCATAAACTGCTCACATTGCACTTTTCCTCCAAATTGCAACAACAGGAATGTTTAAGATTGGACACAATATAAACGAAATTACTTTGTCATTAGTGATCCAATTAAATGTTGGGATCCTGTCTTTTAAACAGATGGAACTAATTTCTTGAATATATGCTGCAATTATCTCTGTACCTCGGAACACTAAATTAACAAAGTTTTCCCATTCGCATTCTTTCCATGGTATTAAGTTCTATGGTTGTACCATTGGATGGATATTTAACTACATTGGAAATGAATCTCCGTCTCAAGTTGGCACGTAAAACAGCGTTTAGTCTAAAAGTGTTCCTAATTTGATATGCTAAGTAGTTTTATGTGTTTCTTTTTTAATAATTTCGTGTGAATGGTAATAAATTCATTCCAGAAAAAAATAATCGTATACGTCAGTTTTTTCCCACTAATTATTGTTACTCGACTGTTTTTTGGTCGTGTGTAAAAATCAGAGAAGATAATAAATTTTGAAACACTACTGTTGTGTTCCCAAATTATAGCAGATCGTTTCAAGACTTATTTTCGAAGATACATTAGTATTGCAGAAATACGTGTATGTGACTGGTGTGGAGAAATTTACAAAAATTTATTTTTATGCATTTTATTTTTATTGATTTCTTAGAGACACTAACGTAGCTAGCTCTGAGAGGGGACCATGTATCAAAATTCCTTCGGAGCCCTATTTTAGCTGTGGGTGTCCTGTTAGTGAGACCGCAGTTTCACATGTTGATGCTCCTGTAGCTTGGGAGCCCCGTATCATTGATACAACTGATATGGTGGTACCTACGCCCCTTTTAGAGATCAAATAAAATATCTCCTGTAGCACTATAGCTTTTATATGTTGTACAAAATTATTTTTATTTCAAACGTCAAAAAATAAATGTATAAATTTAAGGTCTAAAATGATAAGACAAACAAAGCAATAGTACTTCATTATCAGATCTTATCTAACACAATGGAAACAATTTTCCCCATTCTTTTCTTAAAAAATTACAGTTAAGGAAACAATTTTGCAATAAGAAAACATTTTATTTCTTTAATTATAAATCATTTTACTAATAAATTTTTTCGCATTTTTATTTTAAAATCAACAGCTGTTTTACCTTAAGACATTTTGAAAAAAAGCAATTTTAATCAGAGTTTTGACAATTTAGATATCTAATACGGGTATTTTCTATTTTCACATTATAGTTTTAAATTTCTAACATTGATTTAATAGTTCAAACCAAACTATTATGTCCCCCAAAATAGATTTTTTGCAGCAATTCAACGTTCAATGATTGTCACGTTGATTATACGCAGGGGCGTAGCTACCGCCGTATCAGCCCTCTCAATGATACGGGGTCTCCGAGCTATAGGGGCACCAACATATGTGCGGAAATTTTTTTAATATATTAAGGGGCCCCAAAAAAGGTATGCAAGAAATATTGATACGGGGCCCCACTCAGGACTAGATACGCCAGTGTGAGTACGTTCCTTTTTTCTTTGTGATGGAATACCATGAACGTGAAGATTTTTTCTCTCTTTTTATTAAAAATAAAACTCATATAAATAATAAAAAAAAATTAAAAACCAATACTTATAGATTAGTTGAGGATCTTTGATTTTATTTACATATTTTACAAATTGGCTTCAAGTATAAGTTAAATTTACTCAAACGCTAATTCATTGTTACTAATAAGCTCACAGTTCTAAAAAAGTGAATGAAACGTCCATTTAAAATATATATTTAATAAGATTAACTTTGTAATTATTTATAATTTTTAATATTTTCCTAATATCTGAGTAAATTAAAATAGAAAAAAAAATTGTAAATAAATTATATAACTAGCATTATAATTATTTACGTAAGTTATAAGGACTTAGCGAGAGTATGACTTTGTTACAGTCATACTCTAAAGCAATACAAGGGATATCGATAGTAACATCGGTGAACTCACGAGGACGACACCTGAGACGACAGCCCATTTCCAAACTACCACACCACGCCAATGGTTCCACACCAGACCTAACGTGTAGCAGCCCCTCTACACACAGCCCCTTTTCGGTACAAGAACTTGGATTCATGACACTACGATATGCAGGGACTTCTTGAGGCATGAGCCCCAGGGACTAGTCTCGTTTTAGGGGGGGGACTCGTTTCATTCTCGACTTATGATCCGGATAATTTTAATAGTCAAATTATGATCCCGTACATATTTTTCGAAAAACAGAATTTCAAACTGCATTTCAATTTGCAAAAGTGCCAAGACTATATTATTGTGTGATGCCTGTTGTCCACGTCTAGGCCTAATACCACAAACAATCATTCAATTCATTTAATCAAAATGCGGTCATCAGTCGAGCCGGTTTGTGCCTAGAGGTTTTTGAGATTATAAGTCGTGCACATTTATTTGTTTCAAATTACCGTTTGAATGAGTATTTGCCAATGCATACTATATACAATTCCACTTTTAAAGATCTCAGGTAAGGCCTACTTTTGCATAGGGGCCCAGGACATCAAAAAAAGATTTTTTAGCCCAGGGCCTCAAAGAGCCTTAAGATGTCCCTGAAGATACGGAAGATAAGATATAGAGTTAAAATCAAACAAAAAGTTATAAAATGATCCACAATTAAATATATATATATATATATATATATATATATATATATATATATATATTGTAACGTTTCCCGCCACACAACTGTAAATCGGCTGCTTTTGTGGATAAGATCACCACTCGGGCAATAACATCTGCACCCTTAAAATATTGCGCAATCTTATCTTGTGCATCGCCCCAGCAACCTTTGACACCACGAGGAACCCTCCTACTCCACCCACAAAGCGGATGTAACTCGAGGCTAAAGACGCTGACTCCTGCCATCCCCTACACTCAAAAGAGGGTAGTGAGAGAATGGGAAATGGTCTGAAAACTTCGCTGAGAACACACCCAAAACTCCTTCCTCACAAACAACAGAGCTGGGACTCTAATAATCTAAGTAATATTTTAATAACATCATTGTATATCCCTGAATTAAAAGCTGTGACGTAAGTAAACTAAAAATTTTAATTAATCAATATCACGCTACCTTTATTTATATCAGACGTCACAATATAGATATATAACTAATTGGGAATTTCTAAGCATAAATATCAAGAAATATATGAAAGTATAAAGTGAAAATATCCAAAGAATAGGGCATAATGACATTTAAGATATTCTTACCCAAAAGGTATCTTTTGAAACAACCACCAAAATAATCCTCAAAATATATCCCAAAAAGACTTCAAAAATATGTACACAGGATTTGGCATATGACTGACGTTTCCATTTGGCCTTCGTAAAAAACTCAACTTAATCGCACATTTCTTGGCTTTTGTATTCCTTTGTTTTCTATTCTGACGTTTATCTAGAAAAATAACTGTCATTTTTAAGACTACTTCAAACGAGGAAAGAAGAAACATGATAGAGTGTGAGAAAAAGACACGTCCTTCGTGGATTTAAGAGCCTGTTTTTCTAAAGTGAATGTTTTTTTGAATCCTTTTTTTTTTATTATTGCTTGCTACCCGATATACATAAACGTAGAGATATGCATCTCTTTCAGAGGCTTAGAAACTCTTGAATTCAGTGTTTATCTAGAGAATAGTTTCATCTTAAGAGAAAGTATTAACTATTCAAATTCATGAATACTGAAAATAGGATATGAATATTAGTAGCTTTGGATCAGGTATCTTAAATAAATGACAATTTGAATTCTAAACTTGTAATATTTTGAGGACTAGGGTTTTCGATGTTATAAAATTCTTTCTGAAAGCTACTTTATTTGCTCGAATTTCAATCATTGCGAAAATACTGAAAATGTAACATTATTGCGTGCATCGCAGCTATTTAATATCAAAAGTCAGTGTGTTTTATTAAATTTTCAAAAATATATGTAGAAATGAAAAATATAGTTAATAAAATAAGAGGATGAAATGCAAAGTATAAATTGTATTCGCAAGTAATGCTTTTTCAGTGTAGTATCGTATTTCATATTTAGTTATTTATAATTATTATTGATATATTTTTAAAATATGTATTTTGTGTATACTTATGAAAAAATGTTAAACTAATTTTCACAGTTTCATAAAAGAAAAGATAAAGAAAAATGATAAATTCAAACAATATTTTAAAGGCAAGCAATAAATTAAAAAGAAGCCCAGTGACTGTGAGTAGTAGTGTACCGCAATTCCACGCCAAAGATCCGAAGTTCATATCCTGGTGCTGGAAAAGGTCGAATCAGCCTTTAATCCCTCCACTGGGTCGATAAATGACTACCAAGTTTGCTTGGAAACTGAGCATAGGGAGTTTCTTGTAGACTGACAACTTGACCAAAACATCTGCACATCCACCCCAGGGCCTAAGGCCACCTAAACTGTGATAGGCGCCGTAGGTCTTGGTTCTCATGGGCTGCTGCGTGACTGAGTTCCCTTCGGTACAATTTGTTATAAAAATATATATTTAGAATAAGCATTTTTTTTAAAAAAAAGTTATTGATGGGTTATTAATTAATCTCACACTTTGAAGCACCATGAGAGTCGGTGACGGACCTCGTTGTTTTGAATCTCGTCTAGTGACGCGGACGACACTTCGGATGGCAGCCCTTTTTCCAGACATCCACACCATAATAATGTGAGAACTTTGAACCTCAATACCTTTAACCCTCTAACTGGATACCTTCCTCCTGAAAAGTTATTCCGAAAGCGTTTAACTCTTATTTTGCGATTCCCTTCAAAAATGCAACAGACTTCTTTCCTTTCCCCCTTTTAGAACTTGGGAGGTCGAACGGGGACAATTTTACGACCCAGTTCGGTCCCTTTGTAAAGTAAGAACCAAGAGATCAATCGTTTACAGCTAGCTGTTAAGTTGCCTTGGGCAATCTTCTTTGAAAGCGTAGTGGAATACGGTGTTTCTTTCTCCTATATGTTCAGTCACAGTAAAATTAAAAACGAAATAAAAGGTAAAAAAAAAGAGGAAAAAATGAAATAAATAGTATGTTAGAAGTTGAAAAATAACTATATTTTCTTCAAAGCAAATTTATTTTTCTGTAATTTTTTTAAAAATTAAAAAAAAAAAAAATTTTTTTGGTATTGCGATTTGAACCAGAAAAAAGCATCCTGTATTCATTTTTGAATATGAGAGTAAGAAAACGCGCTCACTTTCCTGTTTTTTTTAAAAAGTAATGAGGTAAAAAGAGCAAAGAACCTATCTCATTTTTAAACAATAACACAATAAATATTACATACGATTATTATATTTATGAAATAAAACCGATCTTTCTCTATTCAGTTATATTTTTAATTTAAAATAGCATAAAAAAGGATTTCAATACTTTTAATTTATTTTAATTAAAATCATATAAAGGATATTTTTATGTTAACTGAATATTTTTCGGAAAAAAATCTAAATTTTCATTTCTAGTGTTCTCCTTTTCGAACTTCTTGTATTAAATAAAAATTCCTTTTCTACATTGGCTTTGTGGTGGACATAACACATATTCTGTCAATAATTTTTAATTTTAATGGGGGATATATTTCTTCAAATGCGCATGACAGTACTTCTAATCACTTTCTACTCAAGTTAAATTTCTTATCTTTCTGTTTCTTTTATTACAAGGAAAAATTTCACACATCGAAAACTACATTTTCACACAATTCAGTCATTACAAATTCTATTGTGAGAAAAGTTCCCCCTAATTAATTTTGTCTTTCAAAACAGTACACTTAAAACAATTTTGTTCAGTGTGTTCAGTTCCACAATGTATCCATACCAAATTTTAAAAACAATTTTAACATTTGGAAATGTATCCTGTATTAAATTTTTTGAGTATACACAAATATTTCCTGCTGTAGGGAAACATAGCATGAGATGTGGTGTGCGGTTTTCAAAGAATGTTTTCGTACGTGTAGACTATTTTTGAAAATTTAAATATCACTGAAGCTGATAATATAACTACAAATGAACCTTATTTTAATGTGTGCTGGTATCAAAGTAAAACACTTTACAATATTAAACAGCCTATGGTTTTATACTCAATATCAAACTATTCGCAAAATGGCTTACAACTTCTATTCAAATTGTAAAGAAACTGAAATATAAATATATCTTACTGCAGTCAAAAATATTCATAATATGTAAATATCCTATTCCTCCACTTATTTCAGTACATTTTAAAAACTGTAGCTGAATGCAAATTTTTATATTTATAAACGAGGCATAAAAGCTCACACAGTCGTAAAAATGTCTTTATCATTTTTAAATACACTACTATAAAACGTATATGGATTGTAAGATCAGTCGTAAAATCCTAAAAGCTTTTAGAGGAGCTAAAAACATGTAATTTTGGATTGATAAAATGTTTAATATAATACACAAATATACATGTTATTAAGCAAATACATTTGAAAAATCAAACTTCCTTCTGAAATAAACGTAATTGAAAGAAAAATGTTTAATTGCAAATGAGTGGAAATACATGTTTATCTAAGGGGTATCCCCAAAGTGAGGTAATCCACAAACTTAAGACTCAAACTCAGAAGCACAACAATCCATGAGGGCCAGGAACTACTGTGCCCATCATAATACACGTGACCATTGGACGCTGAGGTGCATGAACAGATGTCCCGATTTGGTGGTCTGTCTGAAGAGACCTTCAGTGTTTAAGACCCGAAGCAAGCTTGGTACTCATTTATCGACCCAATGTAGCGGGGATGAAAGGCAGAGTCGACCTTGCGCAGCCCGTTAATAGAACCCCAGACCTGTGGTGTGGAAGCACTATACACTTTCACTCAATCCTATTTGGTGAAAAATAAAATTTAATGTTAGAATCTTATATAAATCCATAATGAATGAGGGAGTCCAAACTTTTTTTTCATGTAAACTGTTTAGACGGAAATGGCTAATTATTAACATTTCACAAGTTGCATAAATTAAAATTAACCCTTATAGTTTACATAAATTTTTAAGGGTACAAAAGGTGTATTTCGGCTGCACGAATTTTAAAAGGAATACGGTTACGAAAAAGTAGTACAAATCTATCTAAAGTAGGGTTGGTTACCTTAGATATTGTCAAACACAACTATGTATTGGAAGCCGATTCCACAATTCGTTGTTATAAAAATGTATGGAAAATTACAAGATTTATTTTTGCATTTGTAATTTATATATATATAATTTTTCCTGGGAGCTTTAAAAGCTAGAGAGGCATCCATCAAAACCGCGGCTCTCTCTCTGTTTTTCGAGATCACCCCTGACAAAGCCGGCTCTGCCATAGTAAGTGAAAATGCCGGATTTTGTTTGTCAAGATCATTTTATAGCAGACAGCATTTTTCATGTATTTTAGATATGGTCGTTTTATATTTTCTACATCAATATCTTAATGTCTGAATTTAAAATTACATAAAATTCTTGACATTCGCATCAATGACCATGATAATTTTTATTAGTATATAAATGTGCCATCAAACGATTACATGACTAATATTAACACATTATTTTAACCATTTAATTAATATTAAGTATAACATAACGCACACAAATTTTCTAAACTTTAAAAAAAAATATTTCGAAAACTACTTCAGATATACTCAAAATTTTTTATTCCTACGCTTTAGCGCTTCTCAGTTTTGCTTCTATGTAAGAATTTATTGTAATTGTATATTCATCAATTTTTTTAGTATATTTTTTGCTCTTGGCATGTGGTTTTCAACTGAATTGTATGAAATCTTCGAATTATATTAAATGAATGATTGAATATTAACGTCGCACTGTTCAGCTACACGAGGGCTTTTGGCGACGGACCACGTAATTTTGAACCATGGTCAAGTGACGTGGACGACACTTGAGCTGGCACTCCCTCTCCTAACTACCACACCACACCAACGGGAGGACGTTTCAGCTCTCGACAGATTTAACGTGCATCGCTGCCCTACACGGCGGGTCTTTAGTGGTACTGGGCTAGAACTCGTGACAAAGCAAGCCACGTTCCGATACCTATACCACTCGGCTACCGCGGCCGAAATATATTAAAAGATACCAAAGAAGCTAGATAATAAAATTTGAAATTTTTATTATACTCAAACAATTGCTAAAACTTATGGTAAATAATTTTTAACTGCGCGATGCATTTTTTTTCGAAATTTCAAATGGAATTTCTAACATAAAATTTCTAGCTTTATAAGGTCGAGATTTCAAAAAAATATCCAGATTTTAATTACTTATTCAGTTAGCCTTTAAAAAGATAAATCTTGAGGTATTTTGTATAAATAGATATTTTTGAACAATATATAATTCGAATGTTTTTCAATAGCTCGAATTTAAAATTGATTTTTATGTTTATTTATATGCATAAATGTCTACTGTAAATGTTTCCGTATATTTTTGATTACCATTTATTCAAACATTCAAGTTATAAAAAAAATGTGTGAAAATCTTCATTCATGTTGTCTTTGATGTAAACTGAAGTTCAAGCACTTAAAATTCAAATATAATTCGGTGTATTTTAACAATATATAACCCCAGGCACTGTACTTAAACTTCCCTGAACACTTAGGCTTTGAAATCTAAAAAAGAAAACTAATAAATCTTAATTAGTTTTTTTTTTTTTTCGTTATTATTTTTATCAAAGTGTAAGAAAATGTTTCAAATGATTTGATGAAGTTTAAATTTATTCATTTTTAGTGGTTGGAAAATTGAAAAGGTTCCAAAATTTTAAAGAGTTTGGTGTTTTATTAATTTTTCGGTATCTTATAATAAAATAATTATGTTTCAAAAACTGAAATCTTTGATTAAAATAAGAAAAATGAAGCGAAAGAATATACCTAAAAAAAGATAATTTGTCTAACTATATAAAATAGCAGATTGCACTGACACGCCCCAACTTGTTACAGTTTCAAATTAATATGAAACTAAAAGGGAATTGTAACATATTTTACTTATGCGTTGGGACTTTACAAAACTTTAAAAAAACGAGGTAACAAATTAACACTTCCTGGGGTCTAAAGAAATTTCCCCTTGATTTCTTACGATTGCCCCAGGGTCAAAACACGGGGTTCCCTGCGAGCCATAAAACTCCTGTTGTGTTGCTTCCTCCGTCCCTCATTATCTTTCAAGATGTTAAACCTTAAAAGGGGGAAAGGATTTCAGAAAAGTGCGGCTAATCCGCTTTTGAAAACATTACTTGAAGGCAGAAAAATCCGTGCAGTCCACTTTCGAAGCATCTTTACACCGACGGAATTTTCCGTGCTATTCGGTTAGAGGGTTAAAATGCGTCACCCCGTATATACGGTGGGTCTCTAGTGGCACCAAGACTGTAAAGAACTAACCATGGTCCAGAAGTTAGTGACCACAACACCTTCGCTATCGTGGCCACTAATCAACGTCCAGTCAAATCAATAAAATAGCTGCTGGCTACTATTTCCATTATCTGTGACATCCGTGCCAAATTTATGGAATTGAAAATAGCTGCCTAAACATCCACATCACGCGAATAAATCAAAGAGTAGGATCTATGGTAAAAGGTTCTTGGTTTCTTTTATAAAACTAAAAGAAGCCAAGAAGTTTTTCTCAGTATGTATATGTTTCGAAATATTGATAATTTATAGATTGTTACACATTTTTAAAAATATTTTACAATATAGGTTCAGGTAAATAAGTGATATTCCATTTCAACATATTGATGTGAATAAATATTATGTTTATTTAGTTAATTAATCCAATTATATAAGTTAATTATTACGTTTATTAAATTCGATTTATAAATTAAAGTATTACACTATATTCGGCTTATGTAATTCTGGAATTCTAACCATGAGGAGTTCTTTGCAAATACAATATGCTTCAAAAGCGTAAAAATAAATAAGTACTCTTCGATAGCTATCGGTGTTTTTTTTTTATAATGGAACTTAATGAAATTAAGTAATACTAAACAGATTCTTTTAAAATTAATTTTGGAAAATGATAGGAATAATGAATCTCATAAAAATGCACACCCATGATATTTTTTCAATAATTCTTTAAAGATCTAGGCAAAGAGGAAAAGAATAACACATTCCAAAAAAAAGAAGGAAAATATGATTCAAAAACCACATGAGTGCAGATTACAGTCTTAAAATTACGATGAACATATATGAGACAAAGTTAAAGTATAAATAATGTACCGAAAAAAGTTATATTAAGAGCGTCTTTGGTATAATTTCATTAAAATCATCCTCTCCCTAAAAAATAAATAATTTAACATACTAATATCCAATAAACAAACATTTTACTAATTAATTCATTATTCCGAAGAAAATGTTGCTAAGTTTCCCATTTTTATTTGTTCATATAAAATATATTTTACTAAACTATTTTAACCAATTTGCATAACCTCAGCTTTTAAAGTAATTTCTTGTAAATCCATGTAATGATTCGATTTTTCTTTACAGTTAAGTCAAATTAAACGAATCAAGCTGACTCGTTTTACAATTCCACGCTCCGCCATTAAAAAATGCCGTGGTTTTACGAAGAAAATTTATGTCGCGAACTTGTTGAAAGAAGCAGCGTTTTGGAAAGAATTTACGACCGTCTTACTTCCCGAAAGAAAAGTTACTCTTTAAGAGCAACATGTTTAGAAAAGAAGTTAGTTCTGCTTAGTGACGCTTTCACAGGTTGGATTGAAACCAAAACGACGTTGGAACAGATCCAAGAGATTTGAAAAGCTTCGCTGAAGGCTTAACGAGCCATGTTGACCGTAAGGAAATTCAAGACAACACTCAGGCCTTGAAGACCGTCTTTTACCAAACTTTTAATGTCATTTCACTTGGCAATAATGAAAGTGCCTCCTGTTCAATTCAGATATACCTTGAAAAGATGGAAATTTTTAAATGACTTCTTACTGAAGTTCAAGCATAGAACACGATCCAATGGGCTGTAAGGAAATAAATATTTTGTAGGAAACCTAAAAATAGTAAGATTTCTTTCTTTTTACACTTGGGAAATGACATTTGAAAGGAAAAGTGAGAGATGTTTTGACAAATTCGAAAGGATAGATGTAAAAAGTCGGGGATTAAGGATATTTGAAATGTTTGAAGACCTTTCCGTTTTTTTTTATTTTTTAAACACTGGAGGCAAGTCGGAAAGCAATATTTAATACTTAACATTCTATTTTAATAAATGTTGGTAAGATTGTATTTATGAATTAAATTCTTCAAATACATTTTATTATTATTTTACTTTTTTTGTAACTAAAAGTAAAAAATGGTTAATTTTTTTTTCCTTGGTGTTTTTATTGTAGAATAGTGTTATACAGTATTTGTTTATTGTCTCCCCTTAATTTTTTCTTCGTTAACTCAAAAAGTAATGTATTCTTAATAATTATTTTTGCAATAATTTAATTCTTCTTTGATGTCGATTTCCCATGTTGATTCAAAAAGCAAACAAATACAGTATTTTTTAAAACCGTCACCTTTCATAAAACTTACTGCTCTAATTTAAGCTGAAATAAAAGATGTTTGGATATGTACATTTTATTACTTTTGCTTCTTTATTTGTAGCTAATCAGAATCCTTTCAATGGTCTTTGTGCACACACATCTAATATATTATTCCTTTTCTTTTACTGACATATGAGAATGCATTTCATTCAAATGGTATTATGTTGGACTGATAAGGTCTCCTGTCAGTCGATAACTTGAATGGAGTTCATTTCTGGCTTTTGTAAGCTATCTTTTTTAGATGTAGTATTAAGTAATTATTATAATGTATATATATATATATATATATATATATATATATATATATATATACGTTTTTGATTGGTTGATTTTATTACCATATTTACTAGTATTTTAATATTACCCAAGGGTTGCAAGTAAAAAATGTTTCCACAAACTGTGATCAAGACATAAGTTGAAGCAATTTTAAAAATGATAAGAATTTATTGACTCGAAAGAAGGACGAGAAAGAAAAGATTGCTTAAGGGTCCTGCAGATCACGTCATTGAAGTCATATTACTAAACTACAATCAACCCCTTACGACTTTGAAATGCTTTTCGCCTTCCACTCTCCTAGTATCCATATTGTATCAACGTTAGGACTGAATCTTGAGAGATTTAACATGCATTTAGCCTCTATATAGTGTTTCTAAAATATAGTAAAGTAAAACTTTGTCTCTGTATAATAACTTGTTTTAAACAGATTTCAAAGAGGAAGTTATTAATTCAACTTTAAAAATGAGAGTACATTTTGAAACTGTGGGATTAATTGACAGCAGTCACTATGAATAATGCTAGATCAGGTGTCAGCAAGCCTTTAGCTATGGCATACCAAACCAATCTACCAATATGATTCAGCGCTCCACACAGTAAGACATTTTTTAAATTATTCGAATCCCGCTTATAATGCATGCAGAGTAAGAGAAGAGAGTTCAATAATAGAGATTTACAGTTTTATAATATATTAATTTTGCATCGTTTAAAAATATTTAACATAAAAATAAACAGGATAAAATATAACTATGTCTTCAACAAAAATAAATTAAAATTAAAATTGTACACATATTATGTATTTTTAAACATGTTATTAAAATAAAAAGAAGATTCAACATAAAATATATAAGTATTTCCCTTCATTATAGTCGAATAAAAATTTTAAAGCAAACATAGTGTTTGCACTGCTCTACTTTCATATAGCAAAATCAGGGGTGCAATTTGTGACTTTAAATTTGACACAGTTCTTAACATTCAATTGTTAATTTCTTTGCGGACTCTTAAGTAAAAAAAAATTAAGTAAGTATCTAAGTAAAAAATTTTTCCTCATTGAAAAATATTTAATTTTTCAATGGGGAAAGATTTTTTACTTAGATGTGTGAAACCAAAAATGGAAAGCAACGTACATGCAATGTTCTCTCTTCAAACAATTAAATCTCCCCAGCAATGACATTGAATATTTTACAAAATAGCTGTGAACTTATCTTCAGAGGTATCATTCAGAATTTCTCGTAATTGTCGATAATTCTGGAGATGTTTATGGAATAAGGTCCTTTACAAATTTATCTACTTCTATTCTCTCAAAAAGTAACAAATTTGTTGTGTAGTGCAACGTACCAGCGAGAACTTCACCACATGCCACATGTGGCACGCGTGTCATAGGTTGCCGACCCCAGTGCTAGTCTATGAATAATGCTTCAGAGGAGTCACTATGAAGTGATACTCCAGTGAAATGCCTCGCCTCAATACCTGATAAGAGGGTGAAAGTAATTTCTGAAGCGTACCATTCTAAGCCACTGAATAAATCCCTACAAATTCCAACTCCGATCTGTTTCGGCTCTTCATAGTCCCAAGGCTACGTTCTAAATTGCAGTTTCCATCTTCCTCAGGTGCCTGTATTTCATAGCATTATGATTGCTTTCGGCTTCATCAAATACACGCCATTTGTAATAGTTATCGATAGGTTGTAAATGTCATGGCAAGATTCAAATTCCCAGCATTATATCATGCTTTGAAATATATGGCCACAATGTGACTTCTCACCCATATGGCAAATGAACTGGCGATTAAATATTACAGTGCACTTTAATGCGTATCCATATGCTTGCTTCTTTGTGGTGCCGCAGCAAGCCAAATCGCTTTCGCATAATTGGATTTAATGTAAATAAATAATTAATTATACTGTTATTACTTATAGTGTCATACAACAATTTAAATTTAAAAGTTCTCACTTTTATTCATTTTGTGTTTATATTTTAAAATTATTATTTTTTTTTCTTTTTTACCGATTTGATTCATTTAAAAAAGAAACAAAAATACTCAATGAAGTAAAATGTTTGTTAGAGCTAAGCATTCATTTTTTTTCAATTCCTTCTATTAGTTCACTTTCTCCCTATATATCTTGTTCAAATTTTCAGTTGATAATGAAATACTTTTTATTAATCCACTGAAGATCATATTCATTTTTTCAAACTTGTGATGGATGACACTTGAAGTTAATACAGATTTTTTCAAATATTTATATATATATTCATTAATTAAATTTCTTTTCAATTTTAAATTTATTCTGCGTTATTTCTGAGAAAGTTTTTCACCAATAGATGACACTACTAAGTTTTTCTAACGAATTTTTACTTGGCTCCAAATATAATTTTTTAAACTTGTAGTGGATGACACTTGTTGTTCATACAGTTTTTCCCAAGTATTAATTCATTTTAAATGAAACTAACTAAAATAAAATTTTCCTTTGTTGTCTGCAGTAGGAAAGGATTTTAAAAAAATTATATTACATGTTTGTGGTGCATTAACGTCGTATTTCGAAACTACTTTAGTACTATTGGCTGAATGCCCAAAAGGAAAGAGGTCGTTCACAAGATTACAACCGGAGTGAGCAGACGGACCTCATAATTTTGAACCATGGTCAAGTGCTGAGTATTAGAAAAACTATTACCTGAACAAATAATGTCCAACCTTTCTGATGTTTCTTTGGGCAGATAGCATAAACGGTGTATCCCGTCCTAATATCGCAAGAGAAATACGAAGCTTTCTGAATTAACTTTTAATTACGATTATTGTTTAAGAAAGTGTATACATTATATTTACAAATAAACACACATCATAAGTAGAAATGGATGTAAACTTTTTGGGGCATATCCCCAAATCTTTTGACGAATTCTCTTCCTCTGTTCTGATCTGTTCTGGTGAATCTGCGGACATTTCTTGTTTTTATCCCTGACGCAATAAGCGTCCTCTGGTGGGAAAAGGCGTGGTTCGTAGTTGGTTGGACACGGTTGGTTTTTAACACAGAGGATGACATCTGAACTAGCACCCCCTCTTCTTATATTCACACCATACCAACTGACGTTTGAGCCTCGACAGATTTAACGTGCATTGGACCCCTCTACACGGTGGGTCTTCAGCGGCACTTATCTCGAACTCATGACATGCTAGCCACGAGTTCGTGACCTTGACCCCTAGACTACCGCACTCACAAGGTTAGAGCCTGTAACTTACCCTTGTCCCGGTAAAATATCTCGCCCGCATGCAGCGTTTATTGATTTTTTTTTTACAGAAGTGTGCTGAAAAATTTCAACAAAAGTATATTTAAAGAATTTACATTGTTTTCTAACAACATAAATTACATAATTCAGCTGTTACATTAATTGTTTACAAAGTACAAAGAGATAATGAAAAACGAAGGAAAAGGCAAAAGAACAAGGTGAGAAGACTTAAGCTGTATTTTAATTAATTGTATTCAATATGGAACTAGAAATAGTTTAAAAACAAATACGGAATTAAAAATTTATATAATAGTAATATCAGATAGTCTATTTTGTACTGTATCAGTGAGGGTTTTAATTTACATACTGGTGTTGTAACTGGTGTCATACTAAGAAATTGCTGTGTGTGTAATAACTCTATTTGAAACATCAATAATTTTCATCTTTAAAAAGTATAAAATATGTATGAAAATAAAGCTAGCCTAATTGGGATGTGCATATGTTGCCGCTAAAGTATATAATTAAGTTTTTTCATTAAACAACTACGTATTTTATGAAATAACTGGACAAGTCAGTTAAATTATATAATAGATGAAACATGTCATATTTTACCTAGTTATATTCTATAAAATAACTGATTGTAGACCATTAAAGTGAAAAATAAACAATTTCAAAGTCATTTCATTCACTAATTGATCATAAATAGCTAAAATTACTCGAAAAATACATTTTATCTCCATTGCGGATGATTAATTGATAAATAATACGGAAAAGCAGATGGTATAACTTATTATTGCTCATATTGAAAAGATTAGTTAAAAAGAAAGGGAAAAAGAATATGCTTTGTATCTGTTACTAACACTATTAACTTTTCAACTCTTGGAACTTCAAAAATATACTAATGCTGGTTTAACCAATAGTCACGTGGTACTGTTCTCTGAGCTGCTATAGCTCTATTTACTTCTGCTATCAAAGTTAATAATTTTTTATGAGTAAGTGCACATCACTGTTTTCTTTGTCCCACGCTTATTTCATAAAAATTCAAATATCTCACACTAAATATTATTCATATGTTAGTCTTCCATTCTTGCATAAGTTATTGTTTGAAAATACACAAGTTGCAAAAATATTTGTTAATAATCCAAAATGTAAAACGCTAACACAAATACACCACCTAAATTCTACGTTTAAAAGCAACGAAATGAAATGTACACACACGTCATTGCAAAACAGCTATCTATAAGAGGTTCAAAACTGATTAAAAGGAACTAGAATCGGTTCAAAAAACTTTTGAGTTCTGTATTTCATACTTTAACGATGAAACAATCATTATTATATAGAATACCTAGTTAAATCGTAGAATTCAATAATTGCATATACTTTAACTGCCTTGTCCAGTTATTTCATGAAATACCTTATTATTCCATAAAATAACGGATTGCACACTTTAATGGTAACACAAGAAAAAAAAACTTGTGCCCTTATCAAATATAACATGATATAATGATGAAACCATTATGAGAAATAAAATCCACATTTTAATCTAAAAATAGCTCCATAATTCTATTGACATTACTTTCAGTCTGTCTAAAACGAAAAATTATCTGTCTGAATATTATTAAACTGGCACATATTATATAACATTTTAATCCCTATGTGAAATATTTTGTGTGTGTGTGTGTGTGTGTGTGTATTTACTCTTTATAGAATAAAAACTTCTTTACATATAATTAATATTAAAAATTGTCTTGAAAAAAGGTTTAAATAAAAGTTTTTTGTTATTTAATTTAATATTTTTTCTTACATTTCTATGAAACAAATTTAAAATTGCATAAACTCGACAATTTGCAGGGTTTTTCAATGAGCAAGCAGGCTCTTCAATGCATTATATAATATAATAATATTTAAAATCTCAAATAATATAGTTAGAATTCCAAAACATAAGTAAACAAAAGATGGATAGAATTTCACATATAACTTAATTTATTTCAGAGCTTCTACAATAAATATAATGCAATGTGGATTTATTACTTTCAGCGAATTTATATATTAAATAAAAATAGTAAATATTCAGAAATGGGAATATATATATATAATAGAATTACTACGAAATGTTTATTTTTAAAATAAATTAGTTTGAGTGAGATAACGTGTGTTCTTTGTGAGTACACGCTGAATAAATCACGGAATCTTAAAAGAAATTATTTTTTAAAAAAAATCCCTAACGAGATTAAATTTCTAAAATGTTTAGTTATTCCAACATGTTTCTTATAGTTAAAGTTAAAACTATTTAAGTACGTATGATAAAAATGAAGAAAGTAAAATTGTAATATTTTAAAAGTAAAATAAGGTAATCTTGGGAAAAAAAAGTTTTTAAAAAGGAATTTTTAAAAGATTTTCCATTAGCCAAAGGCTATTATTTTAAGCTTATAATTTTTAGAGTTTTTTCAATGGAATTTTTATTCAAAAAGAACAAAAAAGCATTCCATCAAAATTAGAGCCAGAATCTGAGTTTCCCAATAGTTCGTAAAATTTCCATTCACTTATTAAGATGCCTGTTGTGAAAGCACCAAAGAGCGAAGGGGTGGTTGACCCGAAGAGTGGTGAGCGCCGGCTAGTTTTCTCTTCTCTCCAGTGGCAGCAGGTGGAAGGAAAAGCGCTCCAAAAGGGGATTCCTCTAGATGCGTTTGGAGGAAGCAGACGGCTATGAGCGTGCGCGATAATATTTAAACTTTTTTATATGCATCCTTGTAAATACTTAATAAATGTTTTATTTAAATTGAGAAACACTCGTAGCCACATCATTTATTTCGCACTTAGTTTAGAGATTTTTAAATAAGTTGTGAGAATTGAACAATGCCTGAATGGAAATTCCTGCTTATGGTCATCATTCGGTGAATTTTTCCTCTAGAACGTGAAGCATAGATCGACGATCACGTGATTTTTTTTTTATCAAGGCATTTTCCATAATCCAACATGATTTTATTTTCTTCTTATCACCTCTCTGGACTTGTCACTGAATTGCAAAGAATTGACGAGCAGCCATACTATTAACAAACATTTCAGAAAAAACAACTCTATCTTTACTTTTAAATTCAATTTACACAAATTTCTTTTCTCACTCATTAAAAAATAATCAGAAAAAATGTTTTCAGAAAGCACAACTGGTATACATAGTGTACGAAGTACCAAAAAAATTTTTAAAAAATAATAAATAAAAAAATATGTTAGTTTTAGATGAAATTAACAGAACAAGAAATTTCATTATTGGAGTCTGGTGTTTCACTTTAAGGCAGTTTTTTTTGGAAAATTTTTCATCTGTTTTACTTGTTTATAATATGTTCACTGTTATGGAGACATGTTTAAAAGTACAGGATGGGATGTTTTTCTATAAATTCTATATTAAAACTAGTTTGGGTGCGAAATTTTTTTGAAGATATATTTTTGTGATTTTTAGTGTGATTTTTTGTGTGATCTTTTTTTATGCGGTACATCAATTTAACGAATTGGTGCCTCTGTAATGTTTTCTATTAGTCCAAAAAGAAATTCGATCATGCATATCTCTGGTTATCGTGATGTTTACAAACAACTGACCGTCGTCACAGAAACGTATCACTTTTTTAATGATGCCCAAAAAAATTAATAAATAAATAATAATCAATTGAAATTGTATCTACAAAAAAAGTGACGAAAGCGATTTCAAACTAATTCGTCTCAGGAAGGTGCGTGCTTTAGATTAAGACGAGTAGTCTTGAGTTATGTATGTGCACACACACACACACACGTTTTGAAAACTTCTCCATATAATACAATGTAAACATTAAGAAACTTTCGAATATTTATTCTGTGCGGTTTTTTATGCGGTTCCTATCTACCGCTCAAAAACACAATTTACTGTTTACGGTTTTCGAATTTTGAAGAATTTTTGAAGAAACTTTACTATCGGCTTGTAGTACATGGATCGGCTTATGCACCGAAATATAAGGTATATGGGAATTCGGATTGATGCATACTTTAAATTTATTTTATAATGTATGCACGGTAATTTTGTATTTATTTATAATATTATGCAGATGCCCAAAATAATATCTATTTCCTGTAATTAAACTGCTAATTACTTTTTACAGGCTTTTTTTAACTCTGTGAAACGATTTTGTGGAATCGTATAATTATTATTATGCAGGAAAGTTCTTGGCTTATGAATGAGTTTCAGTTCCACTCCCATGATGTTTGTAGGGTTCCTTTTTTTAAATACTACTTTCTTTTAAATGAGTTACAAAAATTATATATGAAACACAAATAAATATCTAATGCACGTATAACTATCGAAATTTACAGAAAAATACATTATAAATACATTGTGGAAATTATTATCGTCCTATTAATATAAATATCTATTTTTTTTTAAATTGTTCGATAGAATAGAGAAAAAGTTATATAACTGACTCACTTTTTTAATATAAAAAAGAGAAGTATAAAATAATCTAACACTGACACAATCACAAGATTATTATTAATTATATGCATATAAATTTAAAGTGTATTTATTAAGTGTGTAATAATGATCTCAATAAACTCTAATAAAGCATTTTTATTGCAAATCTAACTTAAATGACTTAATTTCCTCCTACCAATCCTTGCGTGGGTTTTGTAAATGACACTTTAAAATTATAATGTTCCTGAAATCCTTCCATTTATAATGACATAAAATTAACAGCCAATCACACTCAACAACCGAAATGGGCATTACACTTCCGGTAACAAAATACTCAAATACTCCAAATAGCATGTACCAATGATAACAATCATAATGGCCCTCTCTATTCTCGTCTGCCATTTCCGGTGCTCCTCTTGTTCAAATAGTGATCCTCTTCCTGCAGAAGCCCAATGTATTATTCTACATAACGAGGAAATGTCTCAAACTATAAAATTACAAAGTGTTGAATGTCAACGTAACTGTGAAATTGTACTCTTGATTGGATTCGCAAAATTCTGCATAAGGCAAGGAACACAATCCAATTACCCCGAAGTATATATATATATATAATCTCATCTCATTACGAATAACTTAGACCCTCTTCTCAGATTCGGTAATACAATTTATTAGACACCTCACAAGAGAAATGCCTTTTACGAAATAGGATATGTTTAAACATTCCCCCTTTCAAGGGTGTTGTAATGAGAATAATGAAGGTTGAGAATTAAATATTATCATCCTCCATTGAATGAATCAGAACAGTTGTGTTAAAATGTTGTAGTCTGGTGTTATATGTTATAAAAGCATTTCACAAAAAGGATAATTAGTTCTCCATGCCACGTTCTAAATATTTTAGTTTTTAGTGTTATTTATATTTAGTTATGTACAGGTTGGACATAATTAAGCTGCAAGTGCTCAAGAGATGCTGAAGAAAAAACTCCTGGGAATATTCCAGTGAAATTTTGTACCTACACGTATCAGATTCAGAACATGCGCAAGTCAAATATGCAAAAAAAAAAAAATCGATATTTTTACCGGATAGATGGCGCTGTGCGGTCTTTCAATGGTTATCGAAGTCTATACGCAAATTTTAAGCACATAAAACAGTATAAAAGCAAGACCACATTGAGTGGCGATGTTGAGAGAACAATTCATTCCAGCATTGCCAGAGAGATACTGTTTAGAAACCACGGTATTTATACAGAGCGGAGCACCCCCCCGACATCGCTAAACCTGTTAAAAAGTTGCTACATTTTTTATGTGGACCAAGTCATAAGCAGAGGTTTTCAGCATGCCTGGCTCCCACTTTCACCGGATCTAAATCCTTGGAATTTTTATCTGTGAGGACATCTGAAGGATATAGTTTATAGATAACAACATGCCTCTGTTGCTGAATTGAAATCTAGCATAACGGGACACGTGAGGTGTGTTAAATCAAAGATTTTATATGCGACGACGGTGGACCATGCTGTTTATTTTTACAACATGTGATTGCATCTGGTTGTTCGCATATTGATCACATCATGTGATAATTTCATTGCATAAATAACGGTTTAATTGTTTTCCAAAGCATTTTTATGGATTGTTTAATTCATGATTTTAATTTCCGTTAATTTTTGACTACATGATACTGTAAAAAATTAATTATTGAAAGCAAAATGTATGGAATTTTGGTAAACTGTAAGTAATTTTGTATACTGTTTACATGCCTCTTGGAATGTCATTTTCTGTCTATCTGTTTTAAAAGTTGCATATGCCCCCGGTAAGCGTTGAAATACGAAACAAAGCCATCTATTAGGTGAAAATAGCATTTTTTTTATTTGCCCATGTTCTGAAACGTGTATATACCAAATTCCACTGAAATATTCCTAGTGGTTTTCTCTCCAGCACCCCTTGAACACTTGCAGTTTAATTATGGCCACCCTGTACATAGTGATGCATACTAAAAATATAAGCTGAACAGCAATTTTATAAGTAAATTTCATGAATTCATTCGAATTTAAGATAAATAGTTTTTACTAACCAATGAGCGGGAAAGTTGGGCGCAGAGTCATCCAAGTCCGATGAAATCGTTAATTCTGGGAAAACTTATTTGTTACCAATGACCTTAACAGTATCCTCCTGTGTAACGGTCTTAATAGGAACTAAAATGTAATTGTGTCACATATTCCCCCTTTTTCTGGATTGGCAACTTTTTTTTTTAATCTTAAAGTGCGTTAGGGGATTTAAGTTTCCAGCGCAACTACTTTTGTTCCAATTTTTTCCCCTCCTGTGAACAATTTGTGGTTTTGATTGTTGTGCTGTACGATTTATTATGATTTATAAATGTAAATGAACATACTATAAAAAAAGAAATGAGTATCTATGATCTCTATTGAAGAAAGTTGAAACTGATCCAGCAAGGGCGAAACCTACTGAAATAATGCATACTAATCATTATAGCAGAAGTACATTTAAGAAAAGCGTTGAAACATGAAATGTTTGACTTGAAAGAGAATTTTTCAAATGTTACCTAAAAAAATCCCTGAAGAAAGGTATGAAGCTACAAGTGTACAGGATACACTGCACTCTGTCAAAAAATAAAACACAAGTGAGAAAAAGTTTTACCTTCTACTGTCGATCATCAAAGGACAATAAAACTACAATAACTTGAACAAAATATGAAAGTTTTGCCTGCAAATATCATTCATGTAATATTAGCGGAAAGTATCTATGATTTGTATCCTTTATTAAAGACACGCGCATTTGAAACATTTTAGTTTAGTTTATTTATGTTTTTTCCCCTCAAATTATCAAAGACATTTTGAAAAGTTCTTAGAAGTAGGGTAAAAGTGTACTTTCTCTTAGTTAAATTATTCACTGGAGTAGCAATTTTTATCGTGTATAATAAAAATAATTATAAAAAAACGGATTGGGGAGACTCCGTCACCACGCGTGACCTTTAACGTTAGTATCGAGTGCGCACCTGCACCCGGGTTAACGTTGAAATAAAAAGCACCAATAGGGGGCTATTGGGGACGTGGACCTCGTCTACAAAACAAAACTGTTTGACTAATTTGTAAAATACACGAATAGCATATTTTGTTTCATTTTTCATATTTAATAGGAGTTATTTTGTTAAACGCATTTTTAAAAAAAGCAACCTTCAACGAAACATATGTGCTTTATTACTTTGATAAATTTTTTTTTCTCTAAATATTCAAGTTAAAAAATAGATCAAAATACTTTAATATCTCTAACAAATACTCTTTTTTACATTACATAAGATAACTTTAATTTAAAAAAAGATAAATAAATATTGGATAACGAAAAGGTGAACCTCCTAATGGAATGCCAAGCTTTAATTAACGAATTTTCATATTTAAACTGGAATGAGAGTATAAAAAAACACAACGTTGAATAAAATTCGCATTCACTTGTCAAGCAATTTTTTTCCTAGGTTTCATTTCGTTTTTTGCAGAAAAAAATACATCATAAACAGCTGCTTCTTGATGAACAGAATGTATTTTATTAAAAATTTTCTTTGTGCTTTTGACACATTAATATGAAAACTCAAAATTGGGCTGAAAATAACTAAGGGAAATAAAAAAAATGTTTTATGCATTAACTTTTAAACAAATATCTGATCGAATAAGGGCTTTCTTAAAACTATATATTAATCTGTAAAGTATTTACTGGTGGTGTGTTTTTGTATAAGTTAAAATGCTAAATAATAACATATTAAGGAATTTTTCCCATTTAACGTTATTTATTTATTTATTTATTTTGATTTTCTGTAGCATAAGTTATCTTGTTTCTATCACAAATGTAAAGAGGAAACAGTGTTCTGATTATAGAAGATGAAACATAAATCTTACATCCTATATTTTAATGAGGTACTCGCCCTTTATTCAAGCGTATTATTACTCTTATGCGCGTAAATTTATTTTGATTGGAATACTGCTTACTGACGTCACATAACGAAATAACCCGTGGGCTAATGATAAAACGGCCCTTGTAATTTTGTACCACAATCAAGAAACTATGCGAAAACCGAGTTTGCACGCCACTCTCCAGACTTCCACGCTCCGTGAACGTGAGGACTTTAAACCACTTATTTACATCATCTCTTCTACATGACATGTCTAGAATCCACAACTCGATAAAAATCTCTCAACTGCTGCGGGTTCTAAGCTAGTGATTTGAATATACAGAAAATTTTACACATACTAAGACTTATCTGACCTGAAGAATATAATAAAATATAAGCAAATAAATTATTTCAGTTTACCGAGAAATCATAGTCAATTATCGAAATTTAATTAATATTTCGTTTTAATATGCATCTTCAATAAAAAGCATTTTCTTTATTTTTGCATCAAAGAATGATTAATAATGAATAATGTTTAATTCAATTCACTCAGAAAATGTTTGTAAAAAAGGAACAATCAATATTTAATTAGGATTGATAATGTCTTCTTTAACAATGTCCTTTTATATCTGTCTTTTAAAGCAGCAATTAAAATTTAATCAAGAACATTGATAATAAAGATTAATTAATGAGCACATATCTATATTTATTAACACTTATTTCTAAAAAAATTGTAATATTCTACAGAAGAAAAAAAAAAACTATCAACAGTTTTTCCCCAATATTACAGTTACAGTACAATACGCGAATAATTTCTCTTATAATAGTTTTTTTTCTTTTTTTTTTTTTACTTTGAAAAAAATGTAACGTAATTTTAATTAAAACATCCAGCGACTACCTTTCAATTGTTCTTTTTTTTTTGCCGATACCCAACGAACTATTTCAGACTATACGACATCATTAATGTTTCATAATCAGGAAGATCATTATATCAACTATATTAGAGAACAAGTTAAATTTTTTCTTGAAGTCATAATCAATAAGATTCAACCAGAGGGACAAACAATAATAAAAAAAATGATACAAAAAGATTAGAAATCCTGCTGTTGTATACGCAAGCGAAAATTAATTCGCTAAATAAAATAGGAAAATAAATAAATAAAAATCTCTCCTTGTCTTTTCTTTCCTGATCATAACAATAACTCCACCGGTAAAACAATCATCATAGTTCTTCCTACTTCAATGCCAGAAGCCGGTGGCTGTAATAAAAGCTAATAAAATGGGTAGAATCTCCAGCAAGGAAATAAAACAGAATCAAAAAGCATACGCTGTAGATGCTAACTCTTAGAAACAAAAGAACAAAATGACTTGGAAGAATACGACTTCTTGTTGAAGCGCCACAGGGTGTCCTCCGTACGGTGTACAATTCTAGTCCAACAATTTATTGAATTCCTTTCCATCATGTTATTTGTTGAAGCTATTGGATATTGTGAGTAGGAACAGACTTTTTTTTTCTTTTCTTTCATTCTTTCTAATTCTTCAGCGACGCAGAAATTGAGATGGGGAAAAAAGAAACGGTTTTAATATTTTGGGAAGGAGGAATACAGGAAATACGAGTTATTATAGTTTCATTTCGAAATAATATGGTTGATTACATTTCAGAAATGAAATACACTAGTTGAAGACTCAATAAAGTATCTTATCAAAGACTTCAGCGTGTGTGGGGGGAGGGGTGAAGGGTAGATATCGATTTTGTTGTTGGCATTATAATTTTTTTAACTCTTTGATAATACTAAAAACATTGCGATGTTTTGGGGTAACGAAATTGGAAACGTTGTGATACTTCGAGATTCTCTCTCAAATAAATAACAGGTATAACAGTTTTTATATAGCAGGGTATTTTATTCAAATTTATCTGTGTGCGTAAATCAGTTTACTTAAATGAACTATTTTAACATTAGAAATAAAAAGATTTTGCTTAGCATGTGATCTCTAAATTGAAGTATCTAGACATTGAACTTCAATCCTCTTTTACTCTTCTTCCACTCAATGGGCTCAATTCATGAAGTCACATGATAAAAACAAACACGTGTTTTCCATTGAATTCAAAACAAATATTAAACTAATTGTACTTGTTGTTCTAATCGTAATACTCAGATAAAATTTCAAATTTCATGTTTCGATAAAGTTTGAATGTTAGCGAAAAAAATTCGTCAAAAAGATTTATTTTAATTAAAAATAAAATTATATTTTATGTTTATTCTTTTTGGGTTCTTTGGGCCAGAATTAATGGCAACACTTTTCTAACCAAATCCAAGAAACGAGAAGTGAAGAGATGCAAATAATATAAGATAAATATAGGATCTTAGAGTAAGCGTGATGGCAATGAGGGCAATGTAATGGTAGTGTAAAGGAATGTTCGACAATTAAAGTGCGTTGTGGTATTGGATGATTATTGAAGTTCGTCGTTCAATATTCAAGTTCTACGTGTCGTGGATAAACATATTGATCAATTAGAAGTTAAATGTACAGCTACATACCACTGTAGATAAAGACAAGTTTATTACAGAATAAAATAAGGTACGATTGATTACTTACTATTATTATATTTGAAAATTAGGCAGTTCAATTATTGAGATAGGTCTGTATTATATTGTGTGCTGCGTATTGCGCACAATATAATACAATATAATCCGTTGGTGTGGTGTGGTAGTTAGGAGAGGGGGTGCCAGCTCAGGTGTCGTCCACGTCACTTGACCATGGTTCAAAATTACGTGGTCCGTCGCCAAAAGCCCTCGTGCAGCTGAACAGTGCGACGTTAATCTTCACTCACTCACTCACGCGTATTGCGTCATCGTAGATTCTCTCATTCATTAATTTATAACATTATATTGGCTCAAAGTTTAAGTTGAATATCTTTATAAAGTCATATTAAGATAATGTTTGATTCTAGTTCTTACGATAACCCTACACCTCTAGCTCTCGCTGATACTTTGAGGGATGCACTTCCAAGGGGAGGTACATCACAAATGTTTCTGCAAAGAGCAAAACTTGGCATTACCAGAGCTCGTGAACTGATTAGCTGGGAAACACTAGATAGCCTTTATGGTGTGACAATGACGCGTCGCATGAGTTTTTAAATTGATTGGCTAGAATATACATATAATATATATATCACGTGGATTTCACTATCATGTGACCATGCCGTCACATGAATTGAGCCCATACACTGTTACTTACAAAGCAGTTCTCACTTGCATACTATACGGTTTCTTCACAAGGTAAAAATCTCATGAATGAGTGAGTTATTATTAACGTCCCACTATAAAGCAACACGAGGGTTTTGGTCGAAGGACTTCGTAATTTGAACCATGGTGAATTACGATGACGACATCTGAGCTGGCACTCACTCCGAACTTTCACACCACACGAAAGGGAAGACTATATCATCTTGGCCCGAATGTCGCGGGGATGAGAGGGTTCGAGGAAGAAGCAGACATGATCATAAAAATAGCTACTTTTATTCTACTTTTAGTAAAGGGTGTTTTTTTGAGAGGTATAGAACTTTAAATTGCAATAACACAACGATGTATAATTCATTTTTAACATGAAATTTTTTTATTCGAAAGATAATCTTGTGGCATTCATTTTAAATATGATTTCTGGCTGGCATATGACTGCCACGGCTGACTCGGATGCATTCCAATCTGGACGTCCAATTTTCGATGACTTTATCCAACGTTTGTGGCCGTATATCGGCAATAACACGGTGAATGTTGTCTTCCAAATGGTAAAGCGTTTGTGGCTTATCCGCGTAGACCAATGACTTTACATAGCCCCACAGAAAATAGTCTAGCGGTGTTAAATCACAAGATCTTGGAGGGCAATTCACAGGTCCAAAACGTGAAATTAGGCGGTCACCAAACGTGTCTTTCAATAAATCGATTGTGGCACGAGCTGTGGGACATGTTGCACCGTCTTGTTGGAACCACAGCTCCTGGACATCATGATTGTTCAATTCAGGAATGAAAAAGTTAGTAATCTTGGTTCTATACCGATCACCATTGACTGTAACGTTGTGGCCTTCATCGTGTTTGAAGAAGGATTCCACCAGACCATAAAGCACACCAAACAGTCAGTTTTTCTGGATGTAACGGTGTTTCGAGATACCCTTGTGGATTAGCTTCACTCCAAATGCGGCAGTTTTGTTTGTTGACGTAGCCATTCAGCCAGAAGTGCGCTTCATCGCTAAACAAAATTCGCTTATGAAAATCGGGAACAACGGCAATCTCGTTTTGGGCCCATTCGACGAATCTACGCCTTGCTTGATCATATTTAAAATGTAATGCCACAGGGTTATCTTTCGAATAAAAAAAATTCATGTCAATCGTATAATACATCGTTGTTTTATTGCAATTTAAAGTTCTATACCTCTAAAAAAACACCCTTTATATGAAGTACACAAATGTATAACTGGGAGCAATATGAAATCTTAGCCCGTAATTAGATAACTGGATTATAGAAAGTACTTATCTAGATTGACAAAAAAATCATTCCTATGATTCTTCTCGAAACCCGATGGGTCGGTCAGCTCCAAGTTTGGTTATTTTTCCATTTCCTGGAGGACTCTAATTTGACTTCTAATCTCAAGACGCATGACCCCTCAATCGCTATTCACCTATTCCAATAAGATTGCACATTTAACGATAAACAATTAACCATCACTCACGTACTCAACGACAGGCAATTAAATACTAGTTGCAATTATATAAAATTAAGTTATCCCTACCGCGAAAGCGGTTTTCAAACTAAAGTAACAATTAAAAAGTATTTTCCAGAAGATGATTAGTATAAGAAATCGAAGAGTACTTGCTATAAAGTCTCTACAGGTTTAACGCGTGCAACAGTTCCTCTAAATGGCGGATCTTTTATAACACCAGGACTCGAACACATGACACGGTGGCTACAAATTCATGACCATAGCCACTAGGTAACAGTGGTCATGCAAATTTCTCATATGGAATAACGTTATAAAGTAGCAGAGATAATTTACTTGGAATGCGCGTGAGAACCAGATACAAAGTCATTACATATTGTAAATGATAGAAATTATACATTTTGAATTACTGATAAAATAACAAATAGATACGAGCATATTTAAATGATATAAAGTCTATATATATAAAAATGGATGTTTATATATATGAAATCGCTTCACACTCCAACACAATACAACCGATCACTATTGAAATTGGCATGAATTTGTATTTTATTGTGGAGAAGATTTTTCTGCTATCCTCTTCGTTGCAACTCCCCAACATTTGGTGCTACATCATATCAACTTCTCCACTATTCAAACAATTGCCAAATTGACAATATGGTCACCAAAAGTAATTACAACTTGGCCCTATCGCCAACATTTTGCTATGTTTCGATTGAATCACAATTATAATGTAAAAAAAGCGTTGCTTGCGAATCTTTCAATTTTAACATAAAACAAATACAACAGAAAGCAATATTAACGTATTACACATCCAGTTATAAATTATTTACACTATTTTAAGCCTTCATTACACAAAATTTGTATTTGTGTTATTTTTGCTGAGCAGAGATCAGCGTAGGAAGGAGTACTAAAAAATCGACCTACAAGAAAGTTTAGGACGTTATAAATTTTTTAAAAAAAAATCCTTTTTATCAGCTATTAGATCTACATACCTAAAATCTAACAAATATCTTTTTTTATTAAGTTGAGAAAGACAAAATGTTTGTTTTTTGTTGAACTATTTGCAGTTCAAGTAAAATTAACACATTAAAAACTTATTTATCCTTCTATCTGCATTGTTTAATTTTTCCATTCACCCGTGCGAAAAACGGGTATGCCAGATAGTTAAATATAAAATTATATTGACATTTTACGAAATATATATTGTTATATCTATTTCATTTACTATTCTGGTAAACGATTACAAAACTTAAGTTAATACACGGTTTATCTTGAAATAAAATGATTTATCTTAGTACTTTTTTAAAAAAAATTCATAAATGGTAATTTGATAAATTGTAAAGAAAAAAAAATCAGAATATAATATATATGACTCAACAGAAGAGAAATAGAAATATACATTACATAATTTTTATCAATTTCTTTCAACCTATTCTAATAGCCAATTAATCTGATTTAAAATTAAATTTATTCGTGGAAGTTCCCTTACAATAAATTTGATGCCGGTCATGTTATCTTACTTGCTTTTATCTACGTTAGATCATACTCATTAAGATCTTAAGATATTTTCATAATTCATTATAACGAAAACAAGAATTATGCGATTTCTTTTTTCTAAAATCCTCAAATAGTATCTGGTTGTGATTATCACTGATTTTGGATTACTTTTGGCTTCTTTGTGATGAGAAACGTGACACTTATAAAACATATTGCCCTTTTTTTTAATTGGGATTTTTTACAATTATGTGTTTTAACTTGGAGCACTTTGAAATAAAATATCACACACACAACAACACGCACAGGCCTACAGACCTGACACTTGGCAAGCATGTTTCTTTCGATAAGTAGAGATCCGCAAAAAAAGGGTTTTGTGGGAATCAGTTCTCAATGAGTGTTACAAAAGCGTTATACGTTGAAAAACCCGTTTTGAAGTACCAAACAGACAGACTTGAAATTTGATAAGAATGCTTTGTTGTTTTTGAATGGTTATTTGCTAAAAACAGGTTAACAGAAATTGACACCAGTAGGATTATGGGAGTGCAAAAGATAAAATTACACCCATTTTATAGAAATAAGTTCTTTTTAAATTACGAATTTGCAATGGGTTCTACACGCGATTCTGTCTAATTTTCGGAGAAAAATATTTCGATGATATTATATAATTATATAACATCTTTCTGTACGGAAACCTCAATTATGGTTTATGAAGGTTACTATTTGAAGTCAAGTGTGGAGAGAAATTAGTAATGATGATTGTTTTTATGCGGAGACGAAGTTAGTTACAGAAGCTTATAGGGGAATCATAAATAGAGAAAGTTGAAAGAATGTGATGAGGCGTTCAAAGATTATTGATAAGTACAAGATTAAGAATCTAGATATTTAGATCACTGTTTAAGCTGGCGTGTTTCCATAGCTTAGGTCGAAATTAGATAGTGATTCGAATGTCATAATAAAGCGTATGTAAATATTAATAAAATGTTTCATCAACCTTCACGGTTCAGTGGGAGAGAGTTCACTACAGTAAGAAGGCTGTAAAAATGAGTCTAAATTCAATTGAAAGCTTAGTACTAAGATTTGGATATCAGTAATTTATAAAAATTACGTAATCATACAACGTGAAATACAGATCAAAGAGGGTGGGTAACAATAAGTATTTGATAAACTTACGATTTATGAGTTTATTATTATATTTTATAATTGTTAATGAATTTTTGCAAGTGGTTTAGAATTATCTGTTAACCCATTGTGCAGGATTATTGCAGAATTTTTTTTAAACACCCTAACATCTTTGGGATGAACCCGTACGTAAATTTTCATACCACATGCATATGAATATTGTATTGAAAATCTGTTTTGTATTTAAATTACTTTAAGAACTATCACAAAAAAATACGATGGCACTTTTATTTCAATTGGTGTTTCCGCAAAGAAAATAGATAAGGGGAAGTGGAGTAGAGAAAGAAAAAAAAATGTTAAAGTATTCTTTCACCCCAGGATGATAGGTAAAAGTTTGAAATAAACATCCTCCTTTCCGGGAGATTCTGCGCTTAACTAAGTGAGAAAGTATTTCGTTGTAAAAGAGGAAAGAATAAAAACTAGACAAAGTTTAAGTAAGACGAAAGGGCATAGCAATTTTTATTTTAACTCAGAAGCACACGATCCGGTTTCCACCCCATCAGGGCAGAGAGAAAGGACAAGCAAAATTTTACGCCGCCCCTCGGCAAGAATTTAGAGCCTGCGGTGGCTATTAGACATACCCTTGGGTACCATAAAATGAGTGATACAAGACACACGTCAAAACCAGGAAGGCCGGAAAAAAATTGAGATAGAAATCCTGCTCTCAAAGTGACCGACTAACATAAAAGATAAGAAGCAGAAGAAAAAAAATGCTTCAGCGCTAAGAACTTTCAATTCAAAGAAAGGACTTCTTCCGGATTGGTGGTTTTGCAGTGAAAATTGTAGTTGGGAGTAAATTTAGAAGTGACCACGATAGATCTGGTGTCGTGTGATTAGATAAAATGGGATAAAAGTCTGAAATTGAGAACGCAAGAAAAGAAGTAGAGTAATTGCAATGAAGAAGGAATTGGGGGGAAAACTTAAAACATTTACTTTTCTTTACGTTCCAATTAATGTAATTAAAAAGTGCATGTGAATATAGGATGTTTTAAAGTTATATACAAAGTTTTATATATATAATGAGCAGTGTTAAAAATTTAGACAAAACTTCAAAAAGTAAATTCAATTTTTCGAGATAAACAGGCCTATATAAGAACTGTCGTAAAATTATTTTAATAATATGAATTTATATATATATATATAGATATATATATATATCTTCAAATTCTTTTTCAAACTTCTGTTTATTCCTAAATAATTATCATACATCTATCACTTGAAAAAATACTTTTAATTCTTGCATGAGCTTTTGTGTAATATAGTACGAATTATAAATTATTTTTCACTGTTATAATTTATTTTTAAAAATTAAATTCATAATTAAAGAAACTAGGTAATCAAAAAACAAATCAGGAACAAATAAATTTGTCTTAAAGATACTTACGTTCTATGTCATCCATCAATTTCGCCAAACGAAAATACATCGCCAATTCAAAATAATTTCGCCAAATGCAGTCATCGTTTATATCGCTGTGTTCGAACGCTGGTGAACCATTTTCGCTCTTGGCTACAAATCGCGGTATTTTGCGTCGTCTTTTCATTTAATGAAATTAGTCTAAAGCAGGGCTCGGCAACCCATGGCACGCGGCATAATTCTCATACACTACTTCACGAATTTGTCAATTTTTCAGTGGATGGAAGTTGATATTTGACAAATATCTTCTTTGAAAAACATCCAGAATGATGGACATTTGCGGAATTTCTAAAAAGTCTGTAAGGTAACTCGAAACATGAATTTACAGCTATTTTGTAAGTGCCTGAATGTCATTGCTACAAAGATTTAATTATTTGAAAAGAGAAAATTTCATTTACTCTACTTTCCGCTCTACATGCCTATGTGCACAAATCTTTCCTCATATGAAAAGCATTTTGAGTCCGGAAAGAAGGTGTTGAGCATTCGTATATTCAAAATCATATCAAATTGAAAGTCACTCATGATACCTCTGATACTGCAATATTAAGTAGAGCGCTGCTGAGACCAAGTTCGCATTAAGACCTTTGCTTATTTTTATTTAAAAATATTGAAGGGGTATATTTATATTGTATGCTGTACTTCTTATTTTATTAAATATGTGTAAAAGATGCATGATATATATAAAGGGTGTTTCTTTAGAGGTATAGAACGTTAAATTGCAATAAAACAACGATTTATTACTCGATTGACATGAATTATTTTTATTCGAAAGATAATCTTGTGGCATTACATTTTAAATATGATCAAGCAAGGCGTAGATTCGTCGAATGGGCCCAAAACGAGATTGCCGTTGTTCCCGATTTTCATAAGCGAATTTTGTTTAGCGATGAAGCGCACTTCTGGTTGAATGGCTACGTCAACAAACAAAACGGCCGCATTTGGAGTGAAGCTAATCCACAAGTGTATGCCGAAACACCTTTACATTCAGAAAAACTGACTGTTTGGTGCGCTTTATGGGCTGGTGGAATCATTGGTCCGTACTTCTTCAAAAACGATGAAGGTCACAACGTTACAGTCAATGGTGATCGGTATCGAGTCAAGATTATTAACTTTTTTATTGATGAATTGAACAATCATGATGTCCAGGAGCTGTGGTTCCAACAAAACGGCGCAACATGTTCCACAGCTCGTGCCACAATCCATTTATTGAAAGACACGTTGGGTGACCGCCTATTTTCACGTTTTGGACCTGTGAATTGGCCTCCAAGATCTTGTGATTTAACACCGCTAGACTATTTTCTGTGGGGCTATGTAAAGTCATTGGTCTATGCGGATAAACCACAAACGTTTGACCATTTGGAAGACAACATTCGCCGTGTTATTGCCGATATACGGCCACAAATGTTGGAAAAAGTCATCGAAAATTGGACGTCCAGATTGGGCTACATCCCAGCCAACCGTGGCAGTAATATGCCAGAAATCATATTTAAAATGTAATGCCATAAGATTATTTTTCGAGTAAAACAAAATTCATGTCAATCGAATAATACATCGTTGTTTTATTGCAATTTAAAGTTCTATACCTCTAAAAAACACCCTTTACATTTTCTTTTATTTATCTTAAAGGAATTTTATTTTATGTTGTTTATTTTTTGCTAATAAATAACTTTAAATTATGCCAACTTATTATACAATGCAACTGTAAATCTATATTATTGATCTCTATTATCTAACTTTGCTTGAATTATCTCGGGAATCGAATTATTTCAAATACGTCTGACTGGGTGCCATGTTGAATCACACACATTGGTAGATTGGTTTGGCACGCCTCATCTTAAAGGTTGCCGACCCCTGGTCTAGAGTATAAAACGTAAGTACCGTTCAAAAATAGTAGCTACTTGATAGCAAAATATATACCGTAAAATTCGGCGTATAACGCGCACCTATACTTTCAAGCTAAATTTTTATATACGAATAAATCTAAAATATTAGTATACATAGTGTTTATGTTTTGAAGTCATTTATTTCAGATAATATCCCAAATTTTTTTTAAAAAATAGTATACTTTTAGAACTACACCTGTTCTTGCTCATAAGGCAAGTAATTTCTTTTAAATAAACAGTGTTTCGATACATCTAGAAGTATTTTTTATGCCCATCATTTTTGTTATTTTTAAAGCTATCGTTTTAATACCCAGAGTATAACGCGCACCCTTAATTTTCGATCTTATTTTTCTGTTCAAAGTGCGCACTATTCGCCGGATTTTACGGTATGTATAATATTTCGCTATATTGGAAACATGGGTTGATTGACTGTTTACCCCAGTTTTGTCGCTAAGACAACCTTTAATGATACTTTTGTTTCGATAAATTCACTATAGACACAATTTTAAAAATTTATATAGACTTTATATTAATATTAATAGCTGGCGCAAGCCAGATTTTAGGGTAAATTCTAAATGTTACCGTTTTTTGATAACCCCCCGTAAATTAACCCCTTTACGTGTTGCCCGTACACCATACGGGCTACGGAAAGCTGGCCACAGCCAGTTTATTTGTAAGCTTAAGAACAATGAAACTTTCTCTTCTTTCTATCTTTGATTCGCACATATTTTTTTATTCTTGTATTGAGATTACTAGTGCTAGTGTTTTTAAGAGATACAGTTTGTCCATGGTACTCAAATACTTCTTGACCTGGCTTTTCTTTGTGGAAAGGTGAAAATTTTCATTACAGATAGGAATTTAGATTCTTAAAAATATTCAATACAGTAGAAAAGAGATTGGCAAGACAATATGCAACTTGTGACTTGGGAAGAAATGAAAATGGAAAGACAATCTAAAAAATGTCGATTTTATCTCTGCCGCCATCGCAATGTAAGTCTTAATATTACACTACGCTCCAAATTGTATATGCACACATATACAAAATACTCAGCCGTTAGAAAAAGAGGCACGAACATAAAATCCTTTTCTAAGTATCAGAGGAATTATTTTGAGATACATTAAACATTATTCATTACTTTTAATGAATACACTCTGCAAGTTAAGATTTAGGAATATTTGTGTTCCACAATTGTAAAATAAAAAGTAGTACAAAAACTTTAGAATTGAAAATTAAAATAAAATTCTTCCATTCTCGCATTTTGTTAAGTATTATGCTTAGTCATATGCAAGGAAAAACGTGCCTTTTTTGGAACATTTTGAGCAACAAAATTGACCGCTTAAGGTGTTAAGCAGTATAACAGCAAGAAAATGATACTAAATTTATACTAAACGCTATTTTCTGAAAATATATTGTCTTTTTTATATTACATTTCATAACTTTAAACTAAAATTCACGTTTATTTACACTGTTTAACCCCCTTTTAAAAACTAACTTCAAACATTTAATTTGATTATTAATTCACAATCTGAGATTCATAAGCTTCTTGGTTTTTCATGCACATAATTTTTAACAATTAGTTTTCTGACTGTCGTTTACATATTTCAAAATAAAGCTATTCCACGAAGTTTAATGTTGCGTAATTTTATCAGTAGTGAAAAATCTCAGCATTTTTACTGCTTGATTCCTTTAATATCTCTGAATGTCTAATGTAAATATAATGCAACATGTTTGATACAAATCCATAGATATTTAGATTATCTTCGCAGTATAAAGATGTTTTACATATTACTACAAAAAATGGTTACGGATACAAATCTAATTTATTTTATCGATTTCAAATTGAATTACATTTTATACATCACAATTTTTTTTACTTCTTTTTATATCATTTTTGTTTCCATTTTTCAAATATATTTGTGACAAGATAATGCATTAGAAGATTAGGAAAAAATAATAAATGCGTTGTTATAAATTAATACCAAGGTAAAAGACTTTTAGAATCTTAAAACTACATCATGGATAACCACTCAGTAAACTATAAAATTGCACTAATACTTTAATGAAATGAAAACGCCCTGGCGTCTTAATATGTCATAAAGAACATTAAAGCTTTAATATAACATAATATGGGTAGATTAACACCTTCAATAGAGAAAATTCAATCAAAAATAATTTAATATATCACGCAAAATTCATACATAATTATATTTCTAAATAATAACAAATATTATTACACTATACATTAATTATTATTTTTCTTTAAATTTTCTTGGCCAAAAATATCCACTGAGGGTAAAAGTTTGCGTGCTTTCTAATAATATCAGAGGGCTATGCATCTAGAGTGTTGCGAAATATTTTACAACATAATATACCTACATTTTTAGTTGAGATTTTAATTATAACAAAACTTAATTAAAGCTTGGCAGGTATTTGAAAAAAAAAAGAAAACTATTCATTTAAGTTTAATATAATGTCAGTCTCACAACTTCTAATTTATTGTTTCCTTTTGTATATTTGTACGTGATAAATAAATACACAAAATTATTAAAATAACGTGTTTGTGACTGTTTAAAATCAATAATTTAATTATAACTGGATCAAATTAGTATCACGGTTAACAGCTGAAAGAGAAATAGATAAGAATAATAACAAATTAACAAGTTAATTAAAATAATTCATCAGCACTTTTGGTCTATAATTTTTACATTTTGTATTGTGATATTTATTGAGGTTTAGATAGTGAATAGTCTTGGAACATTTGAACACTCGTTTTTCAAGTCTTGTAAATTTATTTAATGATGAAATAAACAAATGTATCACTCAATTTCTTTGAAAACTTTACATTTATGACTTAAATCCAAGTCAAAAAAAAAAATGCAAGCATTGAATGGCAAGAAGAAAAGCTAAAAAAAAAAGATTAAAGATACTCGAAGTGTGCATCACCCTTGTTTACTAAAATTATTACCCTTTCCTCTCCCCCTTTATGTGAGAGGAGAACGTTTGCTAAATCCCATTTGTTATTAACGAGGACAAGTTCTCTAGGCGTTTAGATTTCAGAATCTATTTTTTTTTTTAAAAAAATCAGAATAAGGTAAGTAATGGTCTACATGCATAGGAATTATATTTTAAATCCCTTTCAATTTTTACATGGACTACAGAAATATTTGTAGATTCTTGTTAAGTGGTCATATGAAAGGTTTTTATGGTGTAATTGCTTTATAAAAGCTTTCCTGTTTTTTTAGTAATTTATACGATGGAGGTAGAATATTGATTATAATCTATTGCACAACAAGCACTTTAATATTGGCTGTTTTCTATTCATGAATTTTACTTTGTGTTTTGTGAAAAATTAAGTATAAAAAGATCTTAAATATCCAATTTTCTTGGTTTTGTTTGTTTTAATGATATTAAATATTTCATATTTATTTACGTTAATGCTACATATACACCCCACCCCTTTTTTTTCTTTTTCTGAATATGAAATAAATTACCTAAAAATTTGAATTAACATGAATTATTTTTAATAAGCCGATTACTACATCAATTGATTCAGCACATTATACATACATTAATATGCATCATAAAATATCCGAGGCATTCAATTAGCACTCGTACCGATATTTTTTAGATCTCCGTAACTCAAACAATTAGTTGCAAAATTTCTAAAGGTAAAATTTCAGTTTTTTCCATGGTGAAAAAATAAATAGCACTAGAATAAAAGAAACACCAATACATATGGACAAATATTATGTGTATAGCAGCGTTTCTAAAACTGTGGAGTGCGTGCTCTTAGGGCTGTGTGATAATCCTACGTGTGGGGGCGGGAGCTAGCATATCAAAAAATTGACAGTAAAAACTTTATTTTTTAAAAATATATATATTAATATACTGAAAGGAAACAAAACAATAAATTTTGACGTTATAAAAAGCAAAATACACATTTGCAACTTATATAATATACTTATAAATGTATGAATACTGCATAATGTGTTTTTGATAATTATTTTATCAAAGTTTAGTTTAATGTTAACTCCCATACGCCTGTCTTGCAGAGCCGTTTTTCAAGGGAACGTTTAATATACATATTGATACTCTAAGGACTTCCATATTTAGCTGAGATATTTTAGTTTGTCTTCAAACAAACTACGTCAGAAAATCCGGTTTAACGAAGGTAGAATGTTGTAAATTGATGATCAGACTTTAGAAATGGATGATTCAGGAAATAAATATTTAATAAATTTAAAAATTATTTTGAAATGCGTTCTAGTTTAAAAATTAGAAAGGAAAAGTAATAAAACACTTTTATCATGTTACTAAAAAGTAATTTATTATTAAAATATTTGTTACTTTATATGCAAAATTTAATATTTATATTGATAAGTTGTACGGGCTATAATTGAGGTCGCATCATAGCTTTGATGTCAAAGAGTATTATTATTGCATCCAGTACATTGTTATATAGGTAAGGGGGTGCAATGAAAATCATGGTCAAAAATTGGGTCGCAGTAATTGAAATTTTGAGAAGTACTCGTATATAGAACTAAAATATCCTAATTACTCTATTAAGATCACAGTTAAGTTAATTTTGGATCAAAAGTATTACCACTGTCATCTTTCTATGATGAGAATTACAAAAATAATTCAGGGTCAGAATTTTTAAAAGCTAGTACATATCCACACACAGCTAATTTCTGCCTCGAATTTGCGAGCATTTGCATAAGAGTTACCGCAAAATAGTTCGGTTCCTTAGCTCCCAAAAAATAAATCTCGTGCCATGATGAGATAATTTAATTTCCCCACCGAACGACATGTTTGCGTGTAATCAGCCACCATAGACTACCATCTCCATTGGAAATAGATGGGAGTGGCTGTTTCATCATCACCAATGATCCGTTGAAGGCTCTTCCTGAGTCGGCGGTCAAGACAAAGGCCCGAGTTAAATCATGCCACATTGCGTGCGTGGAAGATAAAAGAAAAACCGAAAAAGGATCCATGGGAAAGTGAGGGGGAGGGAGTCAAACGATGGAAGACTCAAGTACTGACCCACCCACACACCTCAATGTCATATGCGAATTATGTATATGGACTTACTTTTGTTAAAGAGGATTGAAAAGACCAGAGAATGAATGCTGTGATTTGTCACTCAGCAAAGCGTTTAACAGCGTGTCGCTCTAATTCAATTCGGGAGTGATGAATAGCGCAATGATGTCTTTATGAGCCTGTAAAGGTTGCGGTTCTGTTAATAGGTCGAGGCGGACGTGTTCGGCTTGATAAAGCGGGGCTATGATGAGCCCTATTTCTTTTTTTATGGTATTGATAAATCTTATTTTCGTGCTTGGGGAGCAGACGTAAATAAGGTAAAGAACACGGAGCGATGGGGTGAAATAAAAATGATAATAATGATAGGGAATTTATTTGCGCAAAAAGTTATGAGTCAACTGTATTCTTTGCGAAACTGCAGTCAGATAATGGGTTAGAATGTGCCCTAAGAAATTGTTAGGGCTTTCGGGCTATATTTTTCTGGATCTATTGAGTAGATCCGATACATTTGATTGGTCGGTAAAATTCGTGAAATTAATTTTATTTTCTTAGAAATCTGAATAGAATATAATAAATAAAAATAGCACGAAATTTTCTCATGTGCTTGAGTAATTTGATTTTATTGTTGGCGAGCTTTTAGCTAATTTACATTAAAAAATTGTTGGTCAATGGAAACCAAGTACGTATAGGTAAAACAGTGAAACCTAAAACAATTTAAACATTAGCACGTTTTCTTTGACTCTAAAATTTGCTTCTCTTTGCCCTCTCTCGGTTTATACTAAACTTTAATTTTGCTAAACAGGATCATTCAATAAGCAATACAGGAAAAAAAAAAAAAAAACAAATTAAGTTAACAAACATGCAATGATAATCCATTGGTGCTTCAGAAAGAAATATATTTAGGTATATTTTCCATAAAGGGTGACAAATATGCATAGATAAGTGAATGGCTGTTTATTAACATTGCGCTTAAGGCAACTGGAGTGTGATAGGTCATATAATTTAGAATCATGCTCAAGTGACGAGGAGACACCTAAGCCTGCAGCCCTCTAATCACCTGATCATCCACACCACGCCTACATGAGAACTTAGAGCATCGACTATTTTAACTTGCATCAGTCCCTTTATACGGCGGGTCATCAGTAGCGGGTGGAAATACTGACCACTAGGCTACCGCGGCCGTATGCAAAGATAAAGTGTGCATTATATATACGAGTACGAGCTGCATCATCAAGGAATGATGTCATATTTTGTGGAGGCTTTCGCGCCAAGTTGGTAAACCTGCCAAAGGTCGAGAAAAATGTAACCCTATGAAGACACAGTATTGTTTTAAACTTTATTTTTTATCAGTATGTAGTCCTTGGATTTGGAGAATTTTTTTGGTGCCAAAAAATCAGGGGACAAAAATGTAATTTTACCGTATTGTACATGTATTGCTATTTCTTAACCCAATTTTAGTTGTTATCTATGACAAAACGATCCATAGAGATTTCTCGAGGGTTATGGAGTAAAATGTTTACTGTTTATAACATACTCAGTCTCGACAATTTTTAAAACTGAAAAGGTAACTATGATAAAACTAATTGTCACTATCAGATCTGCTACTGACAAAAATATTTGGATCCAATGCTGAAATGTTAACATCACCGACTCAGTTTGAAGAGTTAATTATAAGCTAATTAAAACAAACATTTTGATTTATTGCACATTTACGGCAAAATGTCAACAACAACAAAAAAAACCTGTTGGTTGAAAATGGGGAATTATTTTTCAGTTGAGATTTTATTTCGTGGATTTTGGATGTACGAGGTTCTTGAATGAATTGTCCTGTAAATATAGTTTATTATCTGCTAAAACAATTTCGAAAAAATATATTATTTTAAAGCATTTATAAACTGGTTTATTTTCTTATGATTTTTAGGTATTTTATGATGGATTAACAGCCAATAAATAATAGTAACAAAAATACATTACTGAATATATTTAGCTTTTTGCTTCGGTAAACAGCCAACAGTTCTTAGTACATTTACATTTTTCGTAATGCTTGCTGAAAGGACAACTCTAACCGATTAAGTGTATAGGAAATATTGTTTTATTAACGTTGAGTTTAAAATAAGACGATATCTTTACTGAAGTTAAAAAAATTAGTAAGATAAGTCTTATTTTCGAAAGGCTTAAGTGCACATTAATTAAATATCACCAACTTGGGTAGACTAAATTTTTTATTTTAATATTAAACAATAGCACTATTACGATTATAGATACATTTAAGAAACCACAAGGTTAAAAATAAATAAAATCCTTGTTCTGTTTACTCTTAGGTAGAAAATGGAAAAAATGGGGCAATGTTGCTCCAGGAATTATCTGAGTCTTTAATGCACTGTCAAGTATGACAAAAATTCTCCAAAGTGTTGGCAAATAAAGAAGTTTTCTAAAATGTTAACTTGCTTTTTGAAATTGCCTTCCTCCTGGGATAAATAGTGAATATATATCCATACAAAAACAACTTATGGTTGATCAGAAAATGTTGAGTTCAGAAAATTGACTGAAATGCTGACTGAAAATTGTTAAAAATATTAAATTGTTTCTTATCAGTAGGAAATTCTACTGACATAAAACTGTTTTACTATATTTAAAATGAAGATAATTTGAAATAGAAAAGAAATATTTTTATTCTAATAATGCAAGAATAATTGAAAATCATAGCCTTTCTATATCAATATAATCAACTTAAATTTAAAATGAATTATATTAGTTTATGAGGTAAAGTTATATAGATATTTATATGGGAAGTTATGATATATATATAAACACTATTATATACCGAATATAACTGAAAATAAACTACTGACTGTAAATAATCTTCACTGATACACATTAAATTCGAATATTAGAAATTACGGTTAGAAAAATATTTACAAATTTTTATTGTAATAACAAAAACGTTTATGGTTATACTTGCAGTTTGATTCAAAGAAATTATGTTTATATTAATCCAGCGTAATAGAAGTTACAAAATAGTTTTAAACAATAATTTTCTAAAAAAAGATTTTAAAAAAATGTTTTCCTGTGGCAAATAAGAAAAATGGATTTATAAGTTTAAAAACGTTGTTAGATATAGGGATGTAAAAAAATATTAATTTAATATTGTAACTAATAATTTAAAGCCCATTTTGATCTTTATGTTTAAAAAAAAAGAAATGACAATTCTCAAATTAGAATTTTTATGTGTGGTATGTTTTATAGTTATAAGATGTAAAAATTATATTTATTGTTTCCCCAATATTTACAATACTTAATTTCGTAGGTCTAAATAAAATAAATAGTTCTTATAAAATGTTTGAAATTATTATTAGAAGAATTATTTTTTAGAAAACATAAAAAAAAATAATATTTGAAGTACAATTATTTCGTACAAATATTACCTTAGCATTAAAAAAGTATTATTTTTTTAAAGTTGATGGGGGAAATATTTTTCAATTTATAACTAAAGTTAAAAAGAGTGAAAAGAACCTTCAATCTTAAATTATTTTGAAGGAATATTTACTTAATTAGCATAATGATTTCCTAATTGATAATCTCTCTCTTCACTGAGATTCAACTTTTAGTACAACTGAATATGGATTTTTGAAATAGCTTTGCTTTTTTAAAGTTATTTTTTACATCCTATGATTTTCATATTGAATATTTCTTTGATTAATATTTATTACTATATCAATATATTGCTTAATTAATTTTCAGCAAATTAAAATAGTTAATCTTAATAAATATAAAAATGCTTTTCTGACTTTTAAAAAGCTATTTCATATGAACAAGAATTTATTTTCATATCATTAGAATACAAGTTAGTCTTTATTTGTAGATAGGAAAAAAAAGTGTATATTACTTCAACCTTCACTCTTCATTACTATCGAAATAAGGGTTCAATACATAAAGAAATACGTTAGTATACGAATATCATAATACCTATTAAAAATATCTAGTAAATTAAAGTAGAAACTTAAATAAAAATAAGATTAGAAAATAACTTTGAAATTCGGTAGTTTCTTATACAGAGTGTTTTTTTTCCAGGTATAGAAGTTTAAATTGGCAATACTTTCCAAAATGGCGACCGATTTAACAGCTGTCAAGTGATTTATTCTTAGTTTGGTTTGGCAATTCATCAAAGAATAGACTCACGCCTGAACAGCGCTTTCAAATTGTGCAATTTTATTTCGACAATAATGGTCGATTTTCAGAAGCGAATTTTATTTAGCAATGAAGCGCACTTCTGGTTGAATGGCTACGTCAACAAACAAAACTGCCGCATTTGGAGTGAAGCTAATCCACAAGTGTTTGTCGAAACACCGTTAAATCCAGAAAAACTGACTGTTTGATGCGCTTTATGGGCTGGTGGAATCCTTCTTCAAAAACGATGAAGGCCACAACGTTACAGTCAATGGTGATCGGTATAGATCCCTGATTACTAACTTTTTCATTCCTGAATTGAACAATCATGATGTCCAGGACCTGTGGTTCCAACAAGACGGCGCAACATGTCACACAGCTCGTGCCACAATCGATTTATTGAAAGACACGTTCGGTGACCGCCTAATTTCACTATTTGGACCTGTGAATTGGCCTCCAAGGTCTTGTGATTTAACACCGCTAGAATATTTTTTGTTGGGCTATATAAAGTCATTGGTCTATGCGGATAAGCCACAAACGCTTGACCATTAGGAAAACCACATTCGCCGTGTTATTGCCGATATACGGCCACAAATGTTGGAAAAAGTCATTGAAAATTGGACGTCCAGATTGGACTACATCCAAGCCAGCCGTGGCAGTCCTATGCCAGAAATCATTTAAAATGTAATGCCACAAGATTATCTTTCGAATAAAAAAATTCATGTCAATCGAATAATATATAGTTGTTTTATTGCAATTTAAAGTTCTATACCTCTAAAAAAACACCCTTTATAATTATGGCATGTCTGACGGAATTAAAAAATTTTGGAAGTGCATTTAAAGTGTCCAGTATTTGCTATAAACTTACGCAATGTAATACTTTTGATAGTATTTAAACCTAATACCAAATTGCTTCCAGATTTGACTATACAATAGTATTTTCTTAAAGAAATGCTAAGCATTGATAAATGTATTAGCCGTTACCCACCCTCTTCACTGGGTATTTCACCATGTTGTATACATATATACTGTTTACATATATATAAAATATTGATAACTAGCATTAAGACTTCGATTGTATTGAAAAATATATTTGTACCTGTAACTCTCGCCTCTTGATATAAAAATGACAGACATTATAATTTCTAATTTCGATTGATATCTAAAATAGGAGTAGAAAGATTTTTTGCGCTCACTTAACCCAATAATCAAGTGGAGTTCCGCCAAAGCAAGTTTCAGTGGATCTCTACTCCATAAAATAAACATGTGTGCTAAATTTCAAGTCTCTAATAGAGCAAAAGAGACGGAATATTTTTCATCAATGCAAACTCTTACCGCGTTTAGAGCATTCTTAGTGGATTTCAATTCAACAAAAGAAACATACTGATCAAATTTTATTATAATAGTCCTAGTAGTACGAAAACGGGAATTTTTTCTATCAATACGCCTCAATAACTCCCCCTCTTCCCCCTGGAGTTGATTTCCGTAAAATTCATTCTTAATGGAACACTATTGAACTAAAGAATTGTGCTCAACACATTTCAAGTAAATGGGCTAAATTCAAAAACAGGAATTTTTCTATAACACGCCTTAACCCCTCGCAACCCCACTCCTTTGGGGGTTGGCTTTTAAAAAATTCTTTGTTGGAGGATCTCTATTCCATGAAAGGAACGTACCTTCTGATTTTCAAGCAAGTGGGTCTAATGATTGGAAAACAGAAATATTTATCTATAAAGCCCTTTAATCACCCTCAGTGCCTCTTGGGGATCAATTTTCCTCAAACCTATTTTGTAGCGGATTTCTACTCCATTAAAGGAATCATCGTATCCAATTTCAAGACTGCACGTCTAATAGTTCAAAAATAGAAATAATTATCTATAATGCCTCTTAAGGCCCCGCAACACTACTTGGAAAGCAATTTTTACAATCTGCATCTTATTGAGGATCTCTATTCAATGAATGTGGAATCTGCTTACTCAATTTTAAGATTTTGCGTCTAATATTTTAAAAAAAGGAGATAATTACCTATATAACGTCACTTAATTCTCCGCAATGCCACTTGGGGGTCGATTTTCACAAAACCAATTTTGTAGCGGAACTCTACTCCAGGAAAGGAATCCACTTATATGAAATTTCAATACTGTCCTTCAAAAACTTTAAAAACGGAAATGATTATTTATAACGCCCCTTAAGTCCCCACAACGCCCCTTGGGATTCGATTTTCACAAAACTCATTTACTAGCGGATCTTTACTCTATGACAGGGGAATCCGCTTACCAAGTTTCAATACTGTGCGTCTATTAGTTTAAAAATGGAAATAATTATGTAAAACGCCCCTTGGAAGTCCATTTTCACAAAAACTGATTTTGTAGCGGATCTCTACTGTATGAAATGAATCCGCTTACCAAATTTTAAGGCTGTGCGTCTAATAGTTTAAAAATGGAAATTATTATGCATAACGCCTCTTAAGCGCCCTTAACGCCCCTTGGATGTCGATTTTCGAAAAATTCATTTTGTAGGATATCTCTACTCTCAGTGGCGTAACGAAGAACACTTCGGTCCCCTTGCAAAGTCAGGTTTTGGGCCCCCCCCCCAAGTTGAATTTTACAAAGTGTAAGTACTTGGTGAAAGTCAGGTTGTGGGCCCTCTAGAGCCCTGTGCTCCCCCGCGATGCTGAGGTTGCGGGGGTGTACGTTACGCCACTGTCTACTCTATGAAAGTAATCTGCGTACCGAGTTTCAAGACTGTGCATCTAATAGTTTAATAACGGATCTAATTATGTATAACGTCCATTGGTGTTCGATCTTTGCAAAATCCGTTCTTAACTGATGTCTACTCCATGAAAGGAACCCACCTACCAAATCTCAAGTCTGTAGGTTTTATATTTCCGGAAATATCGCGATTAGTCAGTGAGAGAGTGACTTTTCTCCATTATTTTTATAGATTATTACGGAAAGTTTGGACTTTTTAGAAAGATGTGCACTTTCCAGCCAAAAGAGTATTGTTGTCAGAAATATTGTTTTAAAGCCAAATGTGTATGTGCTAATGGTAATACTCTTCGCTGATGTTGAGTAGGAGTTATTTTGGCTTCAAAATAGGTGATAAATTTTGGCACCGAAGGTCTCCAAATGTGAGATAAGAAATAGATATCTACAAAAAGCCCTAAAAATTCTATACTTAGGATAATTATTTGACCATCAGAAGCTGTTCAAAGGATTTTCCACCTTATTGGGGGAAGATGCATGGAAGCATGATTGAAATCTAAGTCTGACGTTAACTGCCTGTTATCAAGCCACGTGTTACCATGGTAGCAGATTTACATTACTGTAGGAACTTTGAATTTGTACTGTTATGGACTATACGTGTGTTAATTATTTTAAGCTAGGGGAAAATCGACTGCAATTATAAGATAATTCCAGAATAAATCACAATTCATTTTGAAAGAAAACAAACATGTAGTCTGAAACTTTTCCATAATTGAAAAACGATTACCCATAAAACAATATTAAAATTAAACCAATATAATGATTATGTGTAATGATTGCTCTAAAAATGATGTACTATAATATAAATGTGTTTATTCTATATTTATTCTTTGAATATGTCTGATATTTAGGGGAGAAAAGTAGTGATATTGCTATTATTCTACGAGCACAAATAATCTTCATTATTTCGAAGGTGAAATATTTTTTTAAAAAAATATTTACCTTCCTCTTAAACTTTATCTCTCTATTTGTAGGAGAAAAGTGACTCACTCACTCATCATGATATCTACAGAAGTATTACACACAGCTACTTGAAAGTTTACTTGATGTTCCTTTTGTTGAGTAGTGATCCCCTAAATACAGATATTTTGGAGCCGCAATGGAGGTTTACGATGGTGTTAAGAACCAATATTCCCGTTTTTTAACTATTATACTTACACACATGAAATTTAGAAGGAATTCTTTTGTTAGTAGAAATTTGCTAAAAATGCTTTTACCGCAGTGCTTCTCAAACTTTCAATACTGGCGCCCCCTTTTCAATCACAATTTCTATCGCGCCCCCTTATACATAATAATTTACTGAATGCAATAATAATGCACTTTTACGATAAAGCAACAATATTTATTCTAAACCGTACAAATTCATGACATAAGTATTAAATTTTGTATATGTTACTTTTAAGCAAAAAAAAAAGTTAAGTAATAGTATAATTACTAAGTTATTTTTCCTTTCTCTTATTTTTAAATTGGAACATATTACAAAATGCGGTGGTTGCTTAGAAGACAAAATATAGATATCAGCTAAATATAGAAAATGAACTCAGAGGCTCAATTTCTTATCTTAAAACTCCTTTCAAAAACTTTGCTCTGTAAGACAAGCCCATGGAAGTAGCTAATAATTATTAAACTTGTTCTTAATTTAGTATTAATTAATTAGTCCTAAAATACTCTGTGCGCCACTCATACATTAAAAGCAGTGTTTCTCACACTTTCAATACTGGCGACCCAATTTTCAATCATAATTTTTGTCTCGCCTCCTGTACAACAATAATGTATTTACTGCAATAAAAATGCACTTTGAGAGAGAGACGCTAAAGTTACAATACGATCTTAATTATAAACCGTACAAATTAATACGATAAGTATATTAAATTTTGTGTATATTTTAAGTAATATATATATATATATATTTTAAGAAAATTACTTAAAATATATATATTACTTAGAGAATTATGTTATTTTTCTTTCTCTAATTTTTAAATTGGAACATATCGCAAAATGATGTATTTAATTAAAGATTTATTTCCTTCAGCATTCATTTCTCAAAGCACAAATGTCATTAGAAAAATAGTCTAGTCAATGTCGCTCTCTATCATGTCCATCACATCTGGCATTATAGGGTACGTTTGCGTGAGTCTGGGCAACCTATCGGACGTCTGCGCAAAACATGTAAAAATGCTTTTCCTCGTACAATTCCAGTCAGTTTTGGTCGACTCGATACTCCTATAGCTACCGAATCTAGCTTGAATGTACATTTTTTTAAATTTCCACGTTAATTGTAATTCACAGTAATTAAGTATTTACGGCAGTAAATTAAAACAATATCATTTATACATTTTTAAGTCGTAAGCAAACATTCGACCATAATAAAGAATCAACAAGTACACAGACGAACGAGTATGGTTTCGAAAATTAAATGAAGGCGATCTTCTCAAAAATACTTAAATTTTGGATTTACCACTACTGAAGTAAATGATGGAAAAAAAGCCCCAGCTCGATATGTGTTAAAACTTACAAATCTGTAGAACAACATGTGAAAGTTGTTTTTTAAAACATGTAAAATCATTTAGCTATGTTGGCAAAGAATTTTAAAAAGTATTTTCTGGATGAGGACAGCTTGGTAGCAAGTTACGAGTGGATTAGGGATCTATTTCAAGATACTCCAGAAGGGCTCTCAACTCCCGAAGAAGAAATCTTCATAGATTTCACATCCAGTGAAAAATTAAAAGGCAATTTTGTAATAAATCGCTCTTTGAATTTGGGGTAGAGGTGGATGAGGAATTATCTGTACTGAAAACAAAAGCACTTCATATAATATTACCATTTTCAACATCCTACCTTTTGCAAAACCGGATTTTCTGCAGTGGATGCCTTGAAGACAAAATATAGATCTCAGCTAAATATAGAAAAATAACTCTTTAAGTGTCAATTTCTGATATTAAAACCTTCCTTTGAAAAACTTTCCTCTACAAGAAAAGCCCGTGAAAGTCCCTAATAATTATTAAACTTGTTCTTAATTTAGTAATAAGATTGATTGATTGAATATTAACGTCGCACTGTTCAGCTGCACGAGGGCTTTTGACGACGGACCACGTAATTTTGAACCATGGTCAAGTGACGTGGATGACACCTGAGCTGGCACCCCCTCTCCTAACTACCACACCACACCAACGGGAGGACGTTTCAACTCTCGACAGATTTAACGTGCAACGCTCTCCTACACGGTGGATTTTTAGTGGTACTGGGCTCGAACTCGTGACAAGGCAAGCCACGATCCGATACCTATACCACTCGGCTACCGCGGCCAAATTCAGTAATAAGAAATTATTTATAAAATACCTTCTTCAGTACTGATACATCAAACGTATACTGGCTGAAACACCGACTCTTCGCACGAGTTCATTTTTTTAAAAAATAAAACATTATTCTTGATATAATAGCTGAACTGTAAGGAGAGTAAAACTGTGTGCACGACATTGTATACAAAAATGTAAAATGATTTTTTTTTTTTTTTATAGATAAATGCTATAATTGTAAATAACTGTTTAAAGAACTGTAATTTTAAACCTCACACAATTAGCATTTAGAATTAATGTTAAATTATGAAAAAGAATATAAAATTCCGATGAAGAATAATTGAGTTAATTTTTAACATTTAAAGCGAGAAGACTTCAAAAAGTTTAACCCGGGAGCAGGCGCGTACTCGATACTAACATTAATGGTAGTGCGGGGGACTCAGTCACCCCAATCATTTGTTTAGAATTATTTTTACTGTACACGATACAAATCGGAATTCTAGTGAATATTTTAATTTATAGAAAGTATACTTACCTTCTTTCAAGGACTATTCAATTCTTTGATGATTTGAGAAAAAATCCAATAAAACTGAACTAAAATGATTCAAAAGTACAAGACCATAATAAAGGACGCAAATCAGACACTTTTCAATTATCCTACAGAAATGTTAAACCAATCAATTCTTTTCCAAATATCGCAAAACTCAATTATTTACAATTTCCTTAAGCGAAAAGCAAACACATGAAAGATGGGAGGGAACTAATATTGATAATAACCATACCTAAGATTGAAGGTCAAATTAACATTCAGATTTTTTATCCAGAAACTGAAATATTTTGAATATTTTTTTTTTTAAGAAACATCTGTCTTTTAGGGGATCATAGCCTTTGTTGCTCCATATCCCACAAAACCTGAACTGAACTGAACGTACTATGCAGTCTGGCTGAAAAGTGAGTCATGACTTCCTTTTTCTTTTTCTACAACTAATGTACAGTATTTCAATAATAATTGCAGCGGTGAATTGTTTATCTTCTTAGAATTTTTCTCAGGGTCTGGGTTTCGTTTTTTCTTTTAACGAGTAATATTTTATGTTAAAACGTAATAAAAAATCTCTCATTGAGGAAAAACAGCAAATAAAACAAAATGTTTTTTTTTCTTTAATTTGGTTTTGGGATCAAAGATAGCTATTTGATGACGGAAAAAAGCTAGATAATAAATATAAATTATGCCAGTGTGTTGTTGTGTGTATTTTTTTTATTATGGAAGAAAGCATTTTGTTTTACTTCTCTTTCCGGTTATTTTTTTAAAAAAATCTTTAAATTTTCGATACGCTCGCGCCCCCTTGTAGGGTCATCGCGCCCCCCAGGGGGGGGCGCGCCCCACACTTTGAGAAACACTGTTTTACCGGGAATCGATTCCTAAAGGGTGCTATAAGAAAACACATTCCCGTTCTTGAATGTTTAGGACCCACATGTTTCTTTTTTGTTAAGTAGAATTCCGATAAGAACGGGATAAACGGAAATTGATTCCCAGAGAGGAGGTGTAATAAATGAACTGAAAATGGCGCAACAGCCCACGAAGGCCACCACCTACTGTGCCTATCTCAGTTTTCGGGACTTTAGATGCAGGTGTGCATGCGCAGATACTTCGGTCAAGCGGTCAGTCTGACGCAAAAAACCACCAGTGCTCAGTTCCCAAGTAAGCTTGGTACTCATTTATCAACCCTTTGAACGGATGTAAGGCTGAGTCGACCTTACCCCTCCCGGGATTTTAACCCCTGACCTAGGGTGTGGAAGCGTTATACCCTAGCACTCCACCACTGGGCTTCGAGGACGGGTGATGGGGACACAAAGAGATGATACTTACGTAATAGCATCACTGAAGCCAAACTTACGCCATAAGAAGCACTTTTCTTCAAATAAAACACGTACGAATCTTCGTTGTTTTCATATCATGGCGCGATTCCCGTGGTGCACATTTTTCTGCGGTGATACTAATATCTTAGTACCCAAAAGATAAATATACTTCAGTTTCAGAAATTTAAATTCTGTCCTTTTTTAATCAAGGGTAGAAGGTTATAAGAAATGCCTTTGATTGTAGTTGAAAGCTCAATGTTTGAACTTCAGTAACAATGAATATATATATATATATATATATATATATATATATATATATATATATATATATATATACATACATGTATAATATCTAGTCTTAAAACTTCATGAAATACCAAGCAAAGCAAGCGGGTTACGGTTATATATCATGTCTTGGAGTAATTCTTATATTGACAGGAGAAATACAGTCGCGTTTATCATGTTATATTTTATTTCAATATTCAGCAAAGCCGTCTGTACTCCAAGCTTGACAAAACGAGTCCTATTTTCAGCGTCGATCAAGAGTCAGTGCGTCGTTCGTTCACGTGGTTCTTCGTAACATTGCTGGAGTCAAATACAAGTCTTTATGCGGGAGGCGGTTTGGGTTGTTCTGTTAGGTTTTACTCCAACTGACACTTGAAGGGTTGGGGATTCATCATTATATATATATATATATATTTTCTGTGCGTGTGTATGTAACTAAACTCCTCCTAAACGGCTGAACCAACTTTGATGAAATTTTGTGTGTGTATTTAACTGGATTCGAGAATGGTTTAGATTCACAATTTGGTACGATATCGCAATTAGTTAAAAATATATTAATTAAAAACATCAAAAACATTCAACTCAATATTCATCTGCATTGATGTAACAACGTTATTGTTATAAAAATGATGTAAGTTGGCGTCGAAAATCGATTTTCAACCAAACTGACCAATACGAGTCTTTATTGTTAAAAAATTCAAAGGAATCATGCTTTTTGACGTTTTTAATTATCTTTTCAAATAACCTTTTATATATGTAATTCTTCTGTGTGTGTATATGTGACTGAATCTTAAATAAATAAATTTTCTTAATAAACGGCTGGGCCGATTTTGATAAAAGTTTTTGTGTGGGTTCAAGTGGATTCGAGAATGATTTAGATCCACAATTCAGTCCAATTGTGGATTACAATTAGTTAAAAAGATATTAATTAAAAACCTTAAAACGCATAACAGTTTTATCCCTGCTTGCTGTTTATTCTGCTAATGCGCGGCAAGAAAAAAAAAGGAGAATTTTTCGATATTTTCGCCATATTTAAAGTTGCAACTAATGTTTCTGTCAAAATCAGACAAAAAATAATTACAATAACGGAAAGAGTATTCATTTCACCACAATATGGCATATATCTTTATATATATAATTTTTCTGTGCGTGTGTATATGACTGAACTCCTCCTTAACGGCAGGACCGATTTGAACGATATTTTTTGTGTCGGTTCAAGTGGATTCGAGAAAGATTTAGATTCCCAATTCGGTCCGATATCGCAATCAGATAAAAATGTGCCAAAATTATACAAGAGAGCGTGATTGTTAACAAAAAAATCGTGGGCAATGTGTTCTTGAGGCCATTATTTTGAGCGGCAAATTTCAAGGAGAAGTTGTACTTTTACCACGGATCCCAATGAATCTTTCAGACTCACCTACCCTTTCAAATGTTTGCAATTTCCAATTCGCTTGGTATTTGCTATGACCATTAATAAGTCACAAGGTCAAACAATGACAATCTGTGGCTTATATTTAGAAAACCCTTGCTTTTCGCACGGTCAATTATATGTTGCATGACCCAGGTTTAACAAACCATCGCATTTGTTTAATTATACCCTTCAAGGATTAACCAAAAACATTGTACATTCAATGACATTACAATAAATTTATTTCTTGTGCATTAAAAAATATACCTGGTATAAAAATAGCTCGAGTTTTATCCCTTTTTCACCCTTTTATCAAAACAAGTTCAAGTTTATATTCAGAATATATAGCTACTATATTCAACTTAGTTCATATTAAATACAAACTCACATGCAATCGATAGGTCGAATTGTGGCAACTGTACATAAGAAGATGTCAGGTATTGTAATAATTTTCTTCGTAAAAAAATTGATCAAAATGGTCCAGAATTTTACAACTTATTCAAAAAAGTTAACAAATTTCAGATTTAAGACGCGTGTACAGGACAACGTCTGTCAGGACCCCTAATAAATATATATATATATATATATATATATATATATATATATATATATATATATATATATATATATATATATATGTAAAAATACCCTCTAGTATTATTTTTGTTAACTATTTGTACTAATATTTAAACAAACTTTAATTCTTTGGTTTAAAAATAACACTGTAACCTTAATCGTAATCGGATAGTCCGCATTCCCTGTCCCGTCGATTCTATCCAATCAGAACCACTATTACATAATAAACACTGCCGGTATAAAAGCGAAAATCTTGTGTAATCGCTCTCTTTGTCCACTTACTTTCATCATGTAATTGCCACCGTTTGCTTTCTGTTTTTGTGTTGTGTCCGTCAAGATGTCGCCTCTGTTATACGTGGCTGTTTTCGTGTTCTGTGAAATACAACTGTTAATTGTCCACCTACCTGATGTGTGTGTGAATAAAAATATGAACGTCCACTGAAGATGTTTTCTTGAAGCCACTCGACAAATACCACACTCGGCCAATTCGTATATATATATATATATATATATATATATATATATATATATATATACTGTGCATACAAAGCAAATACATTCAGTCATGTTTTTTACAGATTTCTTTTTTTTTAATTTGTCTCTAGACGTTGATTATATGCCCTACATATAAAAAATATTGAATTATTAATACGTTAAAAAAAGCAAAATTTCAAATAAACGCAACTTACAATTTTGTTCCGTTATGTAATTCTGTAATCTGCAGCTACATTTGTTTAAACGGTTAAGATTCAAAAGTGGGACTTCAAAAAACAAAAACGGAAAGATCAGGGCTTATTTAGTAAATGACCTTTTAATGGAGAAACAGAAAATAAAGAAGGTGCAATAAAACTTATACAACTTGCACCATCCCTATAAGAGTATCGTAATTTACAAATACCTTAAAGGACATAGCGATTTGCATGCAGAAGCCAAGTAGTTATTCTTAGAAATTAGGGAAATCACAAAGGCAGAACCACCGTCATTTATTTCCAAGTAATTTGTCCAACTGTAGCTGAGCAAAAATGTCCGATTGCCAGAAGAATAAAAGGGGAAAAAACTGCAAATAATAATGACATTGTCACGTCATTTGCTCGTTTGCAACTGCTTGCAACGAGAGTGTCTACAAATTTCCTTTTAATTTATGTTGCAAGGAAGTTGTTAAAGTTGGTCTGAAGAATTCTGAATAAATGGAATGTTGTACCGTGAGTAGGCATACAACAGAAGGAGTGAGGATTTCTGGGGAAAAATTGGCGCAATGTACGTGCTGTGATTCGTAATTGTTCTTGAAATCGAAAATGGTAGACAGTTGTATTCTTAAACAGGATGTAATATCTAAGGAACGAATGATTGTGATGCATATTATAAAAAAAAGTAACAATACTATTTTCGTTTTAAGAATAAGCCTAAATAATTAATTGAGTGATTTAAATTAACATTGAAACACGAAAAATGTATTTTAAAATGTTATACGAAGTCTCCAAGGAATGGTGAGAGAGGCCCGTAGCCACACCAGTACAATCTGAATTTATAATGTGTGGAATTTGAAATGATTACAATTTATAAATTCGGCGTATTTTAATACCGTAATGATTGTATATAACTTTTTAAATAGAGTTAGGCTTAACGAGAAAAATCGCCCGGTCTTAAACGGGTTAGTGGGTCATTTGATTTAATTACATTGTACATTTCAGCTGTATTTTTTGATTAATTGCTTATTGGCGTCGCATTTACAGGTAACATGGTAACTTTTTTGCGAAAAATCCAGTAATTTTTATAAGTGATGAGGCTGACCTCCATTGTGCAGTTTTTCCCACACCACTTGAAGATTTTAAACCTTAACTATTTTAACATGCATCAGCTCCTCCACAAAAATAGCTTTAAATATTGGAAAGGAAAAAAAAATAATATACTCTTAGTACATTTTTAATAAAAATATACGAGTTTTACAATTACGTAATACTTGTATCTACGTTTAACAATTTTAAAAATAAAAATTTAATGGTTGAAATTACTTTAAGTGAACTCACCGATTGGTAGTGACTAATGCCACGTCAAGATATTTTTTAACAAAAAAACATTGTTAGCAAGTTTAATTATTGAGACAAAGCAATAAACATGTGTAATAAGAGATAAACCTTCATAAGAATATCACATTTTTTAATTTGTTGTAGGTCATAAAAACTAATTAGAATTTTTTTATTGTAGACACAAATTGAAAAATGTGGAATTTCTTACGCCTTTTTCAGTATAAACAATTACTAAACGAATGTAATTTTATTTTTATCTATTTGTGAATATATTATAGAATTTTGTTTATAACTCGGTGAATTCCGATACTTAACTTTTGAAATGATTTATAAACAACTGATCTCTAGTAAAAATCACTAATTTTGAGCACGTAATTTTATTTTAACTATTGGTCGTGGTGTGGATGTTTGAAGAATATAGTGCCAACTCATGTGTAATTTCCGTTCCTTAACTGTGTTTTAAAATTGTTAAGTCCAACGCTAATGCATTATGTAGATTTATTGCGAAAAGTTAATAAACACTAAATCAAGCGAAATAGCTGTCAAGTGATCATAGACACAAACTCGATACCGGAATTATTTCTGTCGAGTCATGGATTCGAAATTGAAGCTAAAGCAGTGCTTCTCAAAGTTTCAATATTTGCGACCCAACATTAAATCATAATTTTCATCCCCCCTTTATACAATAACAATGTACGGATTTAATTCAATAATACTATACTTAAACGCTAATGCTACAATACGACTTTAAGCTCTTGCTACCGGGGTAGATAAACGTTTCGCTCAGCCAAAGCTATGGACGTATATATACGTCCTTCCGAAGTACGATCTTTTATGTGCACTGCTATTCACGAAATTATTCCGAAGGCTTAGGAATGCAATAAAAGTGGCAGTGTTTACAAAAACTGAACTTATTTAAGAGAATTTGCTTATTTATTCCCCCTCCCCCAACACCATCGTGCAGTTTCATGGGATGACTTTTATATAACTCTCAGGCAAGTTCTCACCCGCTATCGATCCTATTTCAATTACATTTAAGTGACGATCAAATAGCAATTTCAGCAATCTATCAAATTTCTAAGAATCATTGCAGATTTCATTTTTTTTAACATGATTCATGCGAAAGAAAGAAAAAATGTTAAGCAAAATAAATATTTGTAATTTAAAATGCTCGTCTTGAAATAACTATCTCGTCATTTCTTTCCGAAGAACACTTCTTATTATACAATTGTCATTTATCATTTTATTACTACTCTTTCTCATCTGTCATTTTCCTTAATCGCATGTTTAATGGTTCGCCAGCTGTAAGAGAATGGGGTTTGACAAGTTTTATTTTGTTATAATAATGTTCTGTGGTGAAGAACTCGAATTAAAATAATAGAAGAAAAAATGCCCAGGGAAATATTTCGCAGATTTTCAATTATTTTAGTGATTTTTAATATCAAAGAAAATAGTTATAAAATTTAAACATATACTACTATATAAATCTTCCAGGCTCAAGATTTTACTTTTACCATGAGTGTGGGTGAGTGAATATTAATGCCCCCGTTAAGGAAATACAAGGTGTATTGGCGCCGAACGTCATTATTTTGAACCATGGTCAAGTGATGAGGAGTGAGTGAGGGAATATTTACGTCTCACTGTTCAGCTACACGATAGCTTTTGATGACGGACCTCGTAATTTTGAACCATTGTCAAGTGACGAGGATTACACCTGAGTTGACACCCCCTCTCCTAACAACCACACCACAGCAACGGCTGAGTGAGTGAGTGAGTGTTGGGTTTTATGGCGCAAGAGTCACAGCAACGGGAGGTCGTTTTAGCTCTTGACAGATTTAACATACATTGTTACTCTACACGGCGGGTCTTTAGCGGTACTGGGCTCGAACTCATGACATGCCTGCCATGCTCCGATACCTTGACCACTGGGCTACTGCAGCCTCCAAGTAATGAGGATGGCGAGCCTTCAAAGCTCTCTCCAAACTTCCAGAACATTGCAAAGGGGTTTTTGAGCCTTGACAGATGTATCTTCCATCAGACATTAAACAAGGCGATCTTTAGTGGCACTACAGCAAGAACTCAAGACACTTCGACTAAAAGTCAATGTGTGTGACTATAACTCTATCTACTAAGTTATCACAGCTTTTACTTTTACCAATATGAAAAATAAGTAAAAATTTTCTATTTTAAACGCAATATAAAGGAAAATGTTTAATTTAAGACAGGAGCTAACTTATTGAAATTAGGAACATGTGTACACATGACTTTCAAGCGAGTTTATGTATATCTCCTCGTGACAGCAAATTGTATTTTAAAAAAATAATAAATACGAAACCAAACAATTGTATTACATTATAGGAGACTGACCGTATTTTACACAATACAAACAATATTACGAAATCATAGCTCACATTGCAAGTAAAAGATTGGTTGTGTGAGGGAGAAAGTTACATTAACATTACACTATGAAGCAAAGTGAGGGCTGTTGTGTGACGGACCTTACACAATTGTGTACCTCAGTTAAGTGACGAGGCCAACATATGAGCTGGAACCCCCCTTCAAAATACCCTATTCCACCAACAAGAGGAATTTGAGTTTGACAGATTCAGCGTTTTTCAGCCCGTCTACATAGATGCACTTCTGTGGCACTAGGACATTAACCAATGATACACCGTCCACCCGTTTCTGACCATAACTACAGTTGAACCTGTTTTTGTACGGTCCCTATCCACCGCATAAAAATAAACGCACAAAAAAAATTCAGATATTTCATAAATTCTTACATATAACAAACTGATTCGTGGAAATACTACAGAATTTTTGAAGTTAAACTTCTTATTGGGTGTTTGGGAAGAAGGACGAGGGTAAATTTTTACGATGCGCGCGCACACCGTCACGGATGTGACGCAAAACCGTCATGGATGCGAACATGCTTTGTTTAGAAATATACAGAATGGGACAGATCATTCCCGCCTTCGAAATTCTCAGAAAAAAATACTTTTTTACTATTTAGTTATGCTTCTTTTTGGGAGTTAGGGAAAAAGGATGAGGGTAAATTTGTACGATGCGCGCTCGCACCGTCTCGGATTCATGCGCATACCTTCACGACACCGATGCGCGCGCACACACACTTTTTCTTATGCGGCGGAAAATTGCATTTATAAAATATGCCAGTTATTTACGAAATTTATGTAAGAGTACTTTCATAACAAAATAAATAATTAAATATTACACATGGTCACATTTTTCAAACATATAGTTTCTCATTGTATACACGGATAAGTTCTCAAAATGCACATACTACATAACTTATTGCTACTCATCGTAATCCAAAGCCCTGTGATGAAAAACTTCAAACTTTCTTCCTTTCGTCACTTGAAGGTACAATTTCAATTGATTTATTTCTTGGGGCAACATAAAGTAAGAGATAAGTTTTTGGGTCTAAGGTCGGGTGGTCAGTTGCTTGTAAATGTCACGATATCTAGATATACATGACTGAAGTCCTTAATGGACACAAAAATAATTCCGCATAAAAAAGGACCGCACAAAAACAGGTTCTACTGCACTAGGCACACACTCTTACCACAAACTCCATGGAAAAAGGGGACATCGCATGTTAATCTATTAATCGAAATTCTATACTTCACAAAATAAGATCTTATAAGAAAACGCTTAAAGACCTTCCTCAGTTAAGAAATATTTATAAATTAGTCGTTTAAATGGGCGCATTCCTTTCATTTACAACCCTCGAGATTGATTAATTTATGTGAAAATATAATTTCTCTCCATTTAAAGATATCACCTAAATATATCCAAAAAATATGCATACATGAAATTTGGCCTAAATGTGTTCTAACATTTCTAGGAAACAAAGACAAACTATTTGTTTGGTCTTAATAATCAATTTTTTTATAAATATAATAAAGGCTTAAAGTAAAATTGGAACTTTTAATTTCCTTTAAACACAAATTTTTAATACAACATAAAAATGAGGTATATTTCTATCATTCTTGATTCGTAAGAGGCAAAAAAGTTACAAGGAAAGACTCAACTCCCCCCTTCTTCATTTTTATATATATATATATATATATGTATATATATATATATATATATATATATATATATATATATATATATATATATATATATATATATATATATATATATATATATATATATATATATATACACATACATACATACAAAAAGAATAATCAAAATATCTTTCTTAACAAGAAACCAGTCCTCAATTCGGTTTTTCTTGAATTTTCAAGCTTCTGCAGTCGAGAGGAAATATTTTCTTTAGCCACAAGGGAGCGCTGTACGACTCTCTCGTAGTCGATCCAATCAGATTAGATGATCTGAGGACAGAACACTTCTTATTTTTAAAGCAAAAGATTTTTTTCCCCGTTCCGAGGATACGACTGCGCGGTGGGAGATTGGGTTGGAGTAAAAGTTTGCCGAAAGAATGTTTCTAGAACTTTTTTTTCTTTTAGAAAACTTTGATCTTAACTTACAGATACTGACCCGGTATTTTGAATTTAAGCATATGCATCTGAGGAAATAATCAAGTATCAGAGATACCGGATTTATTTTACAATATAAATAGTTAATTGTAAAAGTAAAAATGATATATATATTTAAATATATAAACTGATTTTCTTTTTTATAATATATATATATATATTATAAAAAAGAAAATCAGTTCTAAACATAACTTAATCCAGATGTTCTAAACCTATAAATGTCATTAAACTTGCATTTATGTGTATATGTTACGGTTAAAGTGAAAATCAGTTGATTCATAGAATAACAAGACGTCAGTTAATGTATATAAAATCATTGTGTAATTTCTGCTACTTATAACTAGGTATTCTATAGGATAGCGATTACTTGATTGTTAAAGTATGAAATAAGGCACTCAAAAGTTTCTTGAACAGATTAGCTGCTTTTAGTCAGTTTTGAACCATTTACAGCCACTTTGTAATGAAAACAAATGTGTAACAGTAAAATGTTTGTGCATGTTTTACAAATGGCAATTAATTCAGTTATCACAGCAACCCTTGATCTAATAAATGATGAAAAGTAAAGTAAAGGTATTGCATTAAATTTGAATTACTCTTACATTTTTGTTTGAATAAGTTTACATACTGTTTTTATATATGAAGCAAAATTTTTCTTCCCAGCATGTATTTTTTATGATAATATTTAAATGTATCTATTTCTGCAACATATTCTTTTTTTCCCTTTTCATTTAACTAATGTTAGCAATATGAGCAATAATAAATCATATCATCTGCGTCTTCTCGTTATTTATCAATTAATCATCCGCAATTGGGATAAAGTGTATTTTTCCGAGATATCTTAGCTATTGATAATCCATTAATTATAAAATACCTTCAAAATTGTTTGTTTTCGACTTGAACAGTCTATCCTTTGTTATTTCATAGAATAACTAGTTATTTCATGAAAAAAAACTAGTTATTTCATAGAATAACTCTCTAAAGCAGTGCTTCTCAAACTTTCAATGTTCGCGACCCAATATTCAATCATAATTTGCATCGCGCCCCCTCCATACAATAAAGATGTATTAAATTCAATAATACTATATTTTGAAGCTAAACTTTACGACTTTAACCTCTTAAGCCCCCTCCCAACGTATATAAACGTCTCGCTCAGCCAGTGTGTTAATTGCCCCAGACGTATATATACGTCTTTATGAAGTTATATCTTTTCTGTGAACTGCTATCGATAAAATTATTCAGAAGACTTTGGAAAATGACCTTGACAGTGTTTGCAAAGGATGCACTTATTTCAGAGTATTTGATTATTTATCCCTTTTCTACCCACTCACCCCCTCAATACATCCCATTTATCTACGTACTAAACGGTGGGTTTGGGGATCGTAATGTTTAATTGGTATTTAAGGGATTATAATTATAAACCATACAAATTATCAAGCTAAGTCAGTGTTTCTCAAACTGTGGGGCGCGCCCCCCTGGGGGGGCGCGATAAACGTACAAGGGGGGCGCGAGCATATCGAAAATAAAAGATTAAAAAAAAATTATTTACTGAAATGAAGTAAAACAAAATACTTTCTGACATAATAAAAAAATACACATTTACACTGATATAATTTATGTATCTGCGATATTACGTCATAAAAAATTAAAGCTTCTACTTCTATTAAGGTTTCTTTTCAAACCAAAATGAGAAAAAACAAAACCCAGACCTATAATCGAAAAAATTTTTAGGAAGATAAAAAATTCATCACTGTTATATTATTGTCATCAGCTGTAGGCAGCAGAATGTAGTTGCTGTGGTTTGACCTTCGAACTTACTTGTACGGTTAGTTACGTCCCTGCTCTTATGTATTTGTTTTTTCATTTAGGGAAGTTGCAAATAAACTATTTCTGCTGCGATTTTTTCCTTGTAAAATATTTTTATGATTTTTGGAAAAGCACAGAGAGCTCTTTGAAGGATTACTTGGCCAAGATTTATTTCTATGAGTTATTCCCAAACATATAAAAAAGCATAATGAAAAACGTTTTACAAAATTTTTTTTGAACATCCATATTGTAATAAATACACTTTTATTCCGGAGCTGTCACGCCGAGCACAGAGTACACGAAATCGGTAATTCTGGCAAAACTGTTTATTTGTTACCAATGGCTCTGACACTCTATCCTCCTTGTTTGACAGTCTTAACGTGTGAACTAAAATATATTTGTCACATACCTCCCTCTTTTTTGGGAGTGACAAACGTTTTTTTTACAATCTTAAGGTACTTGTTTTGACTGAGTTCCCGGTGTGATAACTTTTTTTCCGAAATATTTTCTGTGTTCTTGAAAGTAGGTGAGTATATTTTCTCTTAATTAAATTATTCACTGGAATTACGATTTTAATTGCGTACTATAAAAATAATTATAAAAAAAAGAATGGGGTGGCTCAATAACCCCACTCGACCATTAATATCGAGTGCGAGCCTGCTCCAGGTTTAAAACACGTTGAAGTCTTTTCACTTTAAATATTAAAAATAATACATATATTTCTCATCGGAATTTTGTATTATTGTTCATTATTCAACATCAATTCTAAATGCTAATTCTGTGAGGCTTAAAATTACAGTTCGCTTAAAACTTATTATAATTTGAGCAATGATTTAAAAAAAAAATCATTTTACATTTTTGTAAACATTTGGCGCACTTGGCTTTACTCTCCTTAAAATTCAGCGATTATATCAATAATGTTTTATTTTCTTATAAATGAACTCGTGCATATAGCGGGTACTTCGGCCGGTATACTTTTAATATAACAGTGCTGCACAGAGTATTTTATAACTAATTAATTAATGCTAAATTAAGAACAAGTTTAATAAGTATTAGCGACTTCCATGGGCTTGTCTTACAGAGCAAATTTTTCAAAGGAATGCTTATATATATGATTAGAAATTGACCCACTGAGTTCTTTCTAAAACAAAGCTGATATCTCTATTTTGTCTTCTAAGCAGCCACCGCATTTTGCAATATGTTACAATTTAAAAATTAGAGAAAGGAAAAATAACATAATAATTATCCTATTACTTAATATTTTTTTTGCTTAAAAGCAACATATACAAAATTTAATACTTATGTCATGAATTTGTACGGTATATAATTAAGATTATTGCTTTAGAGTAAAAAAAAGTGCATTATTATTGCATTCAGTACATTATTAATGTATAAGGGGGGCGCGATAAAAATTGTGATTGATAAGGGGGGCGCCAGTATTGAAAGTTTGAGAAGCACTGAGCTAAGTATTAATGTTGGCATATAGTTTTATACATGACAAATCCATGGGGTCACTGGCAATTATCAAACTTGTCCTTGACTTAGTATTGTTAAGTTAATTATAAAATAGATGGTGCAGTACTGATACATTTATTAAGTGTATTATAGTGTAAATGAGTATTCTATCTTTTATTATGCCAGAATGTATTTGTTTACTTTCAGTAACTTAATAATTTCTTAAATAATCTTTTGTTTCCGACTTTTCAATATGCTCGCGCCCCCCTTGCAAGGTTATCACGCCCCACAGTTTGAGAAACACTGCTCTAAAGTATGAAACTTTTCACTTATTATATACCTGAACTGACTTGTCTGGTAATTTCATGAAATATCTAGTTATACAACGAAATAACTGAATTATGCACTTAAACCGTAACAAATATATAGAACAAAAATAAGTGATAATTGTATTCCTAAAACTCTCCGATTCCTACAATTTAAAGCAAAGAAATATTTTAGGAATTTAAACTAAGTATACTGTATATTTTTAAATTAGAAGCACTCTACTAATTAATGATGTGGTTCTTTTTGAGGAAAATTTAGTGACCGCAGTAGCAGAGGGGTCGGGGTCACTATCTTGACTGGCTTTGTCACGAATCGTGGGCTCTATATCTAGTGTTACTGACGACTCACAGTGTAGACAATCTGAAGCACGTTAAATCTGCCGATGTACTGTTGCTGGCGTGGTTTAGAAATTACGAGAGTGTGTGATAGATCAGGTGTCATCATCGTCTCTTAATTACGGTTCAAAATTTCGAGGGTTGTCAACAATAGCCACAGTAATGTTTCAAATTGCGACATAAATGAAAATCAAATCAGTAATATTTTAAACTAATTATTAAAAAAAATTAAGTTGAAGAGAACATGTTAGAGAACATGCTAATCTCTTCAGCTTTGATATTAACTAAATTACACATAAGGCTACGACTACTTTTCCAACTATCAAACTTTCATATTGCGCTACAATATAGACTTAGTCAGATCAATATACATATCTGACTTAACAATATAATTTTGATTTCTAATCGTTTTAGTATTTAGATTTACAATGGCGGTGAAGGTAAAATTCAAATTACCGCGGATATGAAAAGAAATAAAAAGCATTTAGTTTTGTCTTCCCTTTATCGTACTCTTAATCATTCGTATCTGAAATTATTTTTAATGAATATCTGCGCATGTTACTTTATTTTCTAAAGATTGGTCTTGAAAATTGTAGTATTCTTTACACCTCAAATGACGCACTTCATTTGTATTGCATTAGGTATTTGAAATCAAATATATTTTCTGTGTTGACTGAGATAAATTTACAATTTTGACTTTTATGTCAAACCGTTTCATAAGAAACCCCATTTATTTAGAGTGCTGTTCTGTTATTAAAATAGCTGCTTGTTGAAATAAGCCGTAGGTAAAACTCTGCGATAGTTGTATTATTGATGAACCATTTCTATTCACACATTTCCTAATCCGATTTGCAGACGCATATACATCTCTCTTAATTTATACCTCAGCGCTAATTTAAATTTGAGTCCCCCCGAAATTTGAATGTCGGCGCGCGAGTACAATACATCAATTATCACGTGTCGCGACAAAAGATTATAGTGTCTACTTCGGTGCTGAGGATCAGTTGAGTTTTATAATGAACAATGTTCTATCCTTTCTAAATTAAAATAAAGATGGTAGTAGAACAGTGTGCGAATGGGTATTTTCTAAATCATCTTGGAAATACAGTGGGATGTGTTCGATAAATCAGTGGGAGAGCAAATTGGTGTAGAGTTTAGTTTCCATCCGCTACAGCATGTTAAAATATTTATTAACACACAAACTGTTGTTATATTAAAGTTTATGCGCTTATTGTAAATATGTGTGTATGGTATTTGACTCAAATAAGATAAATTGTTCTTAGTGATATCTAGAATAATTGCTTCTGTGTGTGAATACCAGAATCTACCCAAAGTTAAGCATAAATAAGCATTACTTTCAAAAACTTGTAAATTATTAGTTTATTACTATATTAAATTGTCTTATATTTGAATTTAAAAATATCTAAAGTAGATATTTTAATTTGGGGAATCTTGAAAATTATTGAAAATCATAAAATATTTATTTAAAAAAAATAAAACCAGGAGCGAGTGCATTATGTATAAAAATGTAAAAAAAAAAATATCTTTTATTAAATACACTCAGGAACATTGAAAATAGAGACCCAAGAAGAAAGCTAAGTACAATCGCGAAACTTTGCAAATAAATACAGCGTAATGTGATATGCAAATGATCCAAGTTTTGTGCCAATACGCATGCTCATACACGCCGAGGTGGCGCTACAATCAAAAACAGGGAGCTATTAAGCCAGCTCGAATTCGAAGATTCATGAACGTGAAGATTACCCGCCGATTGTAGGAAGACTTTGGTAAGCGAAACATGCCAGGTAAACGCGCTAGAAGACATTTCTCACAGGTAAGTTTGAGAGAGGCCTGATCACCGGGATAAAAACTGCAGGCTGGTCGACTCGCCGTGTTGCTGGCCAGGTGGATCGTTCGGAGTGTGCCGTTAGAAATTGTTGGGAGCAGTGGACACGAGAAGGTATCCGCGCGCGGAAACCCGGGTCTTGAGCGACCAGGAAGACCACGAGGAGAGAGGATCGAAGGATCTTGCGGCAAGCACTTCTGGACCCCACAGTGACTCGTTCAACGATACGAGCAGACGTAGGGGTAGCAATTGTTCCACAAACAATTTCCAGACACCTTGCAGAAGTAAATCTTAAATCCAAGCGCCCTTTCCGTGCACTGCCTTGAACACCGGAACATTGGCAACTGCGTCTACAGTGGTACCAAGCCAGATCAATGCAGAATGTCACAGATTGGCAAAAGGTTGTGTTTAGTGATGAATCCCGGTTTGTTTGGGGGACAGATGATAACCGTGTACGGGTGTGGGTGTGGAGGCTCCCCACACTGCTCTACATCACACTACCCACACAGCTGGTGTAATGGTCTGGGGGCCATAGCCTATGATAGCCGGTCCACTTTAATTGTGATGCATGGAACCTTAACGGGCCAACGTTACGTTGATCATATTCTTCCACTCCATGTAGGACCTTTCCTAAATGGTCTCCCAGGGGCAATTTCCCAGCAAGATAATGCTCGTCCGCATACAGCAAGTGCTGCTCAAGACTTCCTACGTCATTCTCAGACTCTTCCATGGCCAGCCTGCTCCCCCGATTTGTCCCCTGTAGTGCACGTGTGGGATGAGCTAAAACGTCCGACGCCATCGCGTCACTCTGTACATGACTTAGAGTTGGCCCATCTGCCTCAGGACAACATAAGATGTCAAATCAACTCAATGCCGGACCGTGCGGCGGCATGTATTGCAGCTGGAGGTGGTCCAACGCGCTATTGAAGTTGCCCAGTATTTGTGTCGTTGCACACCCTGTATTCGTTTAATTGTCTTGTTTTTGAGATCAAGTGAATCTCTCATCTGTGTCATTATGTGTATTAAATTTCATTTTAATCGAATGCTTTCTTCTTGGGTCGCTATTTTCAATGTTCCTGAGTGTATATTAGCATAAATATGTCACAACAAATGATATAATTTCCAAAGCGAGTGAGATTTAAGATGGGTACATGAGATTTTGAATTTAACTCTCAATTATAGTTCTATGATATAACTAGACTTTTATTTCTTTGATTTATAGCTTATTTTAAGTTATTTTCAAACGAACTAATTTGGGCTAAATAAAACATTAAGCAGGAACGAATGTCTACTTTATTGTCTTTTGTAAAACGGGTGCAATACTACACATACGAGGTTATTATTTTTTTTAATCATATTAAGTCTACAGACTAAGCGATTGAGTTGTTTCTAAGGTCACAAACTAAAGCAGGTGTACTAAACCTTTTTTTCTTCTGGGCCGCATACGTATACCAGCCATTTCACGCGGGCTGCAAACATATGTTAGCTATTTCACGCGGGTCGCAACATGATGTTAAACGAGAGGGAGGAAGATGCTTTAAGACTAAGATAACATTGGAAATTTAAAACGTGTAAAATTAATCAAAATGTTAAAACTCCTGTTTTTATTTTACTAATTATTAATTTTTAATTTTTTACTAACACTAAATTAAGAGAATTTCCGAAACGCTCATTCACACGCAGTTTTTGCTTCAGTAAACGGTTTCATATGATTACCAATAATATCACGAATTCATAGGTTGTCTTTTTTACTGCTGTTACATTACCACTGACAAAACACTTTGTTGCTCTGTTGCAAAGAATACTCAATAAAGCCTATTTACATCTCTTGAAATAGATCTTGGATGAAAAGTGTCAATGAATGTGATTCCTGTTTACTGATATTTTTAAGTACAGCACTTTCGTGACAAATCAAACAAGTAATGACCCATGCTTGTTGTTCAATTTCCAAATCGTTAGGATATTTTTCGCTTGTAAGGTATGGAAGATTGTTAAAAATTAGTCCACCCCCACAAAATTGCCATTATTGTTGCATGTTATCACTACCTGTAACCGTTACAAATGGAAAAATAATATCAATTCGCAGCCGTACGACATCGACAGCAAAAAAGCAAAATTGATATATTTGATTTCTTGTTGAAGAATTTTCCATTAAATTTTTAATGCATTGTTCTTAAATAAGTGAATTTCTCAGAGCAATGTGTCGTGACCGGGCCCCTTAAAAAGGCCTGGTGGGCAGTAGGTTGAGTATCGTTGCTCTAAAGTAGGGGTGGGTAGACTTTTCCAGGGCTCGGTCTACTTCTAATTTTTTCAATCTGTTGCGGTCCGCCAAATGTCAGTGGCGTACACAAGGAGGGTGGGGGACTGGTTCGGACTGTCCTCCACAACCCATGATTTTTTTACCGATTGATTTTAATTCCATGTACACAGTACGATAAACTTAAGTAATTGTTATTAATAATTTATTATTTCTGAATATTTATTTAGTAATTAATTTTTTACTTTATTTTGTGTTCCCGACATTCTACAAAATTAAAAAAAATATATGTTTCGCTGCGTATTGTGGTATGACACCTGAATGGTAGACTTTCGACCCTTGACCACGCCCCCTACCTTGAAAAATTCTTGTGTGCGCCACTGCCCAGTGTCGTAGAAGTGGTGAGGTATAGGGAAAAAAAGGTCTAAAATATTTATCATAAATTAATAATAAATACGGAATATGTACTTATTCAGAACTAAAATAAAAAAAACTAATACTTTTAAAACTGCGTTTAAAGCTAAACGCCAAATTCAAACATAATAGCTACAATTATAATAATATCAAATGATAGATTTACTCTCAAACAATTTAAAATACATAGAAAAAAAGACATTTTTACCTAAAGTTTAGCTTAGTTTTTATCTAAATATTTTTTATATAAAGTTAGTTTTAATTGTTATAGACAGTAGAAGACTTACAAAGTCTGCATACTTCAGCCAATCTTGAATGTTTCCGTATATAATTACTAACTGCTAAAATCTTCAGGCGGTCACCTCATAATGTCTCGGTGGTCTACCGGTCGATCGCGATTTATAAAATGCCCACCCCGGCTCTAAAGCAATACAAGTTTATGTGCGACGGATCTCGTAATTTTGAACCATATTCAAGTGACAAAGACCACTCAAGTGACACCCCACTCTCCGAACTACAACTTCACGCCAACGTTACGAGGACTTTGATCCACAGTAGATTGAACTAGCATAAGCATCTCTACATGGCGGGTCATTATTATTTTGAGATCTCGAAACCTTGACTGGACAGTGTCGGCCAATAATTAGTGATTTGCACCGCTAAGCCACCATGTGTAATCGGATCAAGTAAAAGTGATTTCGATAGTTAGGCACAAACATCTTTTTACGTTTTAGCAATTTTTAAATTCATTTTTCAAATTTTATCGTAAAAAGTTGCTTTGTTAAAAATAATGAGGCTTGTGTATACCTAATTATGGGTAGAAGCGCTTTTAGAAAAATTTTTTACACGTTGGTAATTTTTTTTTTCAATTCCTACTATTAGCCCACATCCTCAATATTTATTTATCTTGGTGGAATTTTCAATCGTTAATAAAATACATTTTAAAGCACTCAATTCAGCTGAACTTTTATATACGTGATTGTTTTGGATGACAATAAAATTAATTATAATTAATAAAAATTAATTCATTAAAACTAATTATTCAAAGAATTACAAATACAACCACGTTGGCATCATTTTTGGCGACTTGTGTCCAAACTTGAAAAGGTTTTTTTCTCGCGTTTTAAAGCATTCAGTTGAGCTGAAATTTTATATACACGATTATTTTGGATGACAATAATACCTTACGATAATTAAAAAAAATTCATTTCCATTTAATGTTGTGATTCTGTCATATATATATGCACATTTATATTAATTTTAACTATTTAATACAAAGTAGGTAAAATAAATTTGTCTTTGTTGATCTGAGTAGGAATTGACTTAAAAACATTTCTTTGTATATTACTTTTTTATGTTGTAATTATTTGATTTCAGCGAGAAATATCTAACAGATGCAATATTTAGTATTAGTTTCGAATGCCTTTTTTATCAGCAGTAATTAATTTTAAATTGCAGTTTGAAAACAGCGCTATTTAAAATAACATTTTTCTTCTCTGCGAAGAAATGAAAGAACTATAAAGCATTCACAATAAAAAAAAAATCTACCCTAGTCTGATAAAAACTTTCGTATTAATTCTCCGACGTATTAGTAAATACTTGATTTAGAAAAATGTAAGTTTTTATATTGTTAATAAGAGTATTGAAATAAATTTTTACGCGCGCGCGAACAAGTATTAAAAAAATGTTCTTATTTAATTTGTGATTTTAAATTTTACTTTCAATTTAGAATACTGAAAGAAAAAAGTCGGCTTATCCGTGTGTTAATATTGAATTGACGATAAATTGAAAATTTAATATATTTCGAAAATTTTCTAAAAATTAAATTAGCAGTATGTTTTCAAATGAAAAATGAAGAAAAACATATCCTTTTTATTTTGCCTATTACAAATATTTTCAAATAATTTATTCCATTCTATACATATAAATATATTAATTCATCGTAGTTAAATTGACATTTTAGTCAAGTGCAGTGTTATTAGAGTATTGAAAGTTTTAAGCCGATTTATTAAATTTAAAATTTATCTGATTTTCTCTTAAGGAATTATATTAGATATTCATTTTACTTTTACTTTAGCAATATGAAAATTACATTGGTGTATATATTTTTCAAATTTATATCCAACAGAAAACACTGACTATCAAATAATAAAAAGCAATTTTAAAATTGTATTATTTAATTATTTGAAGTTACACTTTACTATCAAACAGCCGCTCATCTCGTGAGTGAGTGAACATTAACGTCGCACTGTTCAGCTACACGAGGGCTTTTGGCGACGGACCACATAGTTTTGAACCATGATCTAGTGACGTATACGACACCTGAGCTAGCAACCACCTCTCCTAACTACCACATCAACGGGAGGACGTTTCAGCTCTTGACAGATTTAACGAGCATCGCTGCCCTACACGGCGGGTCTTTAGTGGTACTGGGCTCGAACTCATGACATGCCTGCCATGATCCGATACCTTGACCACTGGGCTATCGCAGTCCTGTTGATCTCTCGAAGAAAATCTCATAGAAATAATTATAGTAACGAAACTTTATCTGAGATAAATATTCGATCAAAAAATTATTTCCCATATCAGTTAAAAATACAAATTTAATATAAATTATTCAAAAATTGGAATACAAAATTTTCTTTCTCGGAAAATACTAAAAAGTTACATTCATACAAAAAATCACGTCCAGTATCTGGAAAATGAAATTCAATATCTTGGTTATTATCGTAAATTGATAAAAATAAAGACCATATATTTCTGGTAAATTAATCAAAGTTATTTCACTTTTTACAGCACAGTGATTGGACAAATATTGGATTTTACAAGGGTTATACTTCTGATATTATGTTTATTAAAACGTCTAGAATTGCTTTCTCAACTACTTGGTATTTTATTTTGCTTAAAATGGAATTATATTTCAAATATATCGGAAATTGTATTTTCAGTATTTTGGTTTTTATATAAATGCCTCATTATTTCATTTCTATAAAAAAATAAACGTTTTTTATGAATTTTCTTATAAAAACACTAAAAGGTCTAATAAATCTGGACACCTAAACATCTCAACTAATCATAATCTATAGTAATAGAAGAAAAAAAATCGCACACTTTTCTAGACATCAGAACGATTTGACATGAAAGCTTTTAACCGTTACCGCTTGAGAATTTGCAATAATCAGCGAGAAACGTAGTAACGCCCATTTCATACTATTTTTGTATTCGCATAGTAATATTTCACTGTTACTGATTTTATATGCATACGATGACCACAAACTCATTTACCGAACAATAGAATGAATTAATAAAATTTCACTTAAAATGAAATAGAGTTTGATCAAATTAATGATTTTGTTCAGTTAAATTTGTTAGTTAATGAATTTAGTTGGGGTGTTTGATCACATTTAACTAGAAATCTCTGATCATTTGCTGAAAACAATGTAAATGTGTCAAACATGTTTTGTATAAAAAGGTGATGGTTTCAAAGATCTGCAAAAGAATTATTTTGTTTCATTTTATGTAATGAGAGAGCACAGCTGTACAATTTTACTATAATGCTCAAGTAAAGGTATACGAATAATTTGTTGCAGAAACACATGTCACACATCTAATCTATTATGCATCGAAAATTTTTAATAACAATTTAGGAAATCTCAAATACGTCAACTTGGGATTATATTTATTAAAACAATTTGCTTAAGTATGTTCGACTAAAAAGTAGTATTTTAACTTGCTCTTATTAAATGGGATAAACATAATATAATTATACGAGCTTATAATTCACACACCGCTTTTTCAATTCTAGCGCTGGAAAAATGTATTCAAACTTACCCTTTGAGAAACTGCCAGTTTGGGGGGAAGAAACTTCTCTACCCGACGTTACTTTCATCCATGCTGCTTTCCCTCTTCTAGTTAATGACTGTACTACTACGTGTCGGTAACAAATTATGTCAATGTAATAAGGATTTTGTTTCGGTAGTTTAAACGCGCATCAGCTTCCCTACGAGGGATTTTTCAATGGCACCTGAACTCCAACCCATGACTTGATAACGCAGACCATGAGTTTGCAGCCATGACCACTCAGTAAGGTGTTGAGATGCAATTTCAGAGGATGCAGAGATTCAGCGTTTCTGAACCTTTTTTTTTCTGCCGCTGACCGGTTAACGTTTGATGCTTTTACTACGACTCGCCTATGTAGAGGGGAGACGATTGTTTATATTTTAGATTGATTTGATTTAACAATTTTAATTTAACTATTTAAACATGCATTCAAAATAAAATAGTTACAGAATAAATTTGATACATATACTGATTTAACATTTTAACTCACTAGAACATTAAATGAATTAGAAACGTGAACTTTATTCTTTGCAACAGAAAGGTTCCATTCTGGGGGAATAGGAGAAAATGACACTAAAAGTCTATTACTTATGTCCAGTTTTTCCTGCTATTTTGTTCTGATTTTGTCACAGCAGGAAACCTCACTTCACACACATAGGTTAACGGAAATGACTATATGCATATAATGTGTTTTGAAGGATATCTCAGAGTATTCCGCCATAAATTTAATCCGGAACACCGGCTCAGTTGTAATCTCGAACGTAGTTATAAGGCCACCGTCATTTACAATCTCCAGCAATTGATCTTGTACAGATATACTAGATTCACCTCATTTGTTAAGCAATGGGTCGTTGATCTATTCCTTACGAGTTCGTAGTTCTTTTTGTGTGTGTGGTTGCGAATGAGCACTCAAACTTCACAGTAAATAAGAAGGAAATAATTTAATGTCCCTTGGGACCAGTACCATTTGATCATGTGACCGGTACCGGCCCGGGGGTTGGGGATCCCTGCTGAGGTTCAAAGTGTTCAACATACGTATAGAATTATACGTATACCTTAAAGTTCTGAATAACCATACGCAATAGTTGGGTACTCAGTTTGGGCACCTTTCCCTATAAATTTTTGCTTCATGCCAAAGGGAGAGAGTTGAGCCACGACTGATTTAGATTATACCTTTAGGTTGAACTACCACGCCTTGTCTTTAAATGATTGATATTTATTTATATTTTATCGTATTTTTATTTTTGAAGTTTCACAGCAGATAGCTATTACCGTCCAACAAAGTGGAATCAGATAATAGCAATTGCTAAATTGTGTGAAAGTGTGATTTTATTGACGTCGCTCCATGATGCAACATGAGGGATTTGGACTCGTAATTGTGATCTATGGGTAAGTAACGAAGACAACAGAGGTGCCGGAAACCCATTCTAAACTACCACAGCACGACAAGGAGAAGATTCTCAGCCACGAAGTTTTACGCGCATTATCCACACCACATGGCGGGTCTTCAGTGGCTCCAGGATTGAAGCTCATGACACGCCAGCCTCGAGCTCGTGACCATGACCACTAAGCTACCACGGTCAAAGTTAACTTGTGTGAACAAACAATACTTAACAAAATCATTCCTCTACATACTGTATTAACTAGAATACAGATATATGAATTGATTATTTTGTCAAAAACATTTATTACTCTCACAGTGAGTTCGAATTCTACTTCGGAAAAAAATGTTCATAAATTTAACATTCCCTTAGATTTTTTTTCAAAAGTAACCATCCTCATACACGCAATAGAATCCGACGAAGAAAAACAATTACAATGGATCAACGTTTTTAGAACATCATAAATAATCTGCAAATAAATAAAAAAACACACCGAAAACGTGACAATTTTAACAATAGCTAACAACTCGTAAACATCAGACGAACGTATTTTTTAAGCCAGGAAAAAGTTATTTTAAAACCCCTCAGGAAAAAATCCATCCACAAAAAGATTAATACCGCTCCAATAATTGAGATTAGAAACTGAATATAAATTTCACGAACTTGCATTCATATAAGCATTCCATTCTTTTTATTCCTCCCTTTAAATCTGAATTCTTCCATTCGGAAATGTTTACAGATACCGCTTCGAAAAGGAAAACAAAAGGCAAGGAGGATAATGTGATCATCATCGAATACTACGAAAAGAATGCGAATCATGCCGCAAACCTTTTCTGCGGATAGAACGGAGTTCATTACTTTTCGAGATCACATCCACATAGCCGTCCCAAGACTACGCAATCAGATCTTCGATTTCGATACGGGTAAAAACTTCCCTTCTCCGTACACCCTCCCCTACACCAAATGGCACTAAGGTCAACAGAGAACTCAACTAGACAGGAACGTTTTGAAATTAAGCTGTTTGGGGGCATGGCAATTCAAAAATATGGGCTTTGAGTATTTTCGTCTTTGACTGACGATGTGTGTTGCATTGTTTAACATTTTTTACCCCTCCCGGTGATATTTTGTGAAATTCTCAATTTGATTTTAAAATCTTGTTTCTGGTGATCTTAAGCAATATTCGCATTTGATGTATATTTCGGATGACATAAGACAAAAAAATGAATTTATTATATAGTTCTGTTGAATTTGTTCAAATTTTTTCCTTTGGTATGATTTAATTTGCTGTATTGATTTTATATCTTCAGGCTTTTTTGCACTTATTTCTTGAGCTTCGCTTATGGAAATAAGATAAAAAAAAAAGGAAATGAAATATAAATGAGTAATCTTATGAACTATGTCTTTATTAGAAGCAACCAACTGGTTACATGTCCCATTATATTACCATTGTATTTCCTGTTGAATAGCTGGAATTAATAAAGCATGACTGTATAATGTTAAAGAGTTCCAAATATTCGGGACATATTTTACTAACAGAAGCATATGTTAAACATTATATTATTATGCAACATTAATATGTATAATATTATGACTTATGTGCCTGCTAAAAGTCAATGTATTTGTAACTAAGCATATCATTTACTTCTGGATGAATTGATTCATTTATTCCGATGCAAAATTTGCACAGAAATTCCTCTTCCATTTCTAAAGACCGTGTAGGGAAGCGATGTATGTTAAATCTGTCGAAAGCTCAAATATCTTTCCGTTGGTGTAGTCTCGTAGTTAAGAGAGAGGGTGCCAGCTCAAGTGTTTTCCTCGTCACTTGACCATGGTTCGAAATGACGAGGTCCGTCGCCAAAAGTCCTCGTGTAGCTGAACAGTGTGTCGTTAATATTCTCACTCACTCCATCTGTAACGTTTACTGAATCTTCCTTTCTACATGTGCACAACGAAAAACGTGCGTTTTTAAAGAATTCTTGCGTAAGGACTACAATGTCAGGAACTTATATAAAATTTAGGGTCTCTTTTTCTTTTTTGTTTGAAAATGCGTTTGTTTCGAATTTAGTTCTTTAAAGCTGTTTTCGGTAAAAGTACGAGAGCTTGAACTGAACGCGAAGCACATTTTTTCAGATAGAAAAAATGCCTCAATTTCAATGGAAATTTACAATCTCATAACTCATACCGCTGTTAAATAGCGTTTTTAAAAATGCCAAAATATTCCGTGAATACTTTCTTTTTTTATTGTAATACGTGAAGGCATAGCCCACTTAACATTACGGTATAGAAGAATAAAACGAGAAACACATTTTATACCAGAAAAAAAAGGAATAAACTCGGTTAAAAACAGAAGTATGATAAAAAAAATTCTGCTCTCTAAGGTATAGAGAAGCCGAAATACCATATTAATGTTTCATTTCTTTTATATCTGAAAAAAATGTTTAAAATTCGGATCCTATTCTTTAACATTAACCGAAGACAGCCTTAAATATAAAACAAGTAACATAAAAAAAAATTAAGTCAATTCCTACTTTGTTAGAAAAACATGCTGTCACCATCTGTTACAGCTAGTTGTAACTTCAATAGAAGTAAGGTAGAATAAATTTAAAATTAAAAAAAAATAAAATTTAGTTAATGAATTAATATTTGAAAAAAAAACAGCATTAAGTGCCATTCACTATAAATTCAAAAAGAATGTAATTGCAGTTGAAGTATTATGTTAAGTACAAAAAGTATTTTTTAACGATTGAAAATTTGAACGATATATATATAAAGGGAGACAGTGAACTAATAATAGGAATTGAACAAGCCATCTTAGGATGTAGATAAACTATTTAAGGCTTATTAAGGTGTAAATAGCGCTGTTTCACTTAGTTATATAATTGGGTTCTTATGTACTAAACTGTCAATCGATTTAGTCTGAATTGAAGATGTTGCCAATTCAGAAAATTTTCCCAAGTTACTTTATTTGAAAATGCACTGGAATGGTTTCGTGGCCACGATAGCCTAATTGTCAAGGTATCGGTTAATGGCTGGCTTGTCACGAGTTCAAGCCTAGTACCACTAAAGACCCACCGTGTAGGGCAGTGATGCTCGTTTAATCTGTCGAGAGTTCAAACGTTCTTCCGTTGTTGTGTTAGTTAGGACAGGGGATGCCAGCTCAAGAGTCGTCCTCGTCACTTGACCCTGGTTCAAAATTACGAGGTCCATCACCAAAAGCCTTCGAGTAGCTGTACAGTGCGACGTTGATATTCACTCACTCACAGGAATAGCTTTTTCCTAGTGGATTTATATCGTTGCATAGAGTGGCGTTTTTTGATATCAAGAAATGTCCACCGGTATAATACATAAGTACCTTATATGAAATTTTGAAAAAATATGCAGTATTATTAAATAAAATCCTGATATGTGTATGAATATTTTAGTTGACACAATATATTATTTAAATCACAGAAACTAATTAATTTAGTTTCTTTCCTAGAGTTTCGTAACTCTACTCCAGGACGCTTTACATTATTTCGGTAAACAACGCGATTCCACATTGTGTTACCGAATAAGTTAAATAATCAATAATTCGGAATTTAGAAGTACAACTACGATTATAAATGACTTAGAAATATGCAGAGAAGTATATGTTTATAATCAGTTTCCTTTCAATACAGCTATTATGAATTGTAAAGAGGAAATTAGCAGAATTCTAACCTAATTTAAACAATGCTGGCCAGTTGGTAAATGATGATTACTTGTGAAATCTAATTGGACTTCAAATCCTTGTGTAATGTCGATAAATACTGGAATAATGAGTTACTTGCTTGGATTTGTTTTCCTTATTCGTCGATGACTTGAAATTAATTTGGTCAGAATCTCGTTCTGTTATGTAATTTTAGATTATTGACTTCTAGTGAATATGCTACGTTATAATTTGAATGTCAGACATTATTTTTATTACATTTGCTTGTTGACTGGTAAGATCTTTTTTACTTTTCTTCAAATATTTAAGGAAGTTAGAAATTTTTTCTGCTAGAAATTCCAGAAAGAAATTGCTCGCAACTAATCTCTCCAGCCTGTAAATCAAATCCTAGTTCAATTACAGATGTTTGAGATATTCATATTTAATAATTTTGGAATCAGACATATTTTAGTACCTAGTATCAAGGATTGAAGTTTTTAAGGTATCCGACTACGTTCGGAACCATGATTTTAAAAAAAAACGCATAAATGGATAATATTCATGATATTTAGTGTCACTTAGTTTAGAGAATACATGTGTATAAAATTGTTTTAAGGACATTATGACAAAAAATATTTAAATACACTTTTTTGGCAAAAAATTAACTTAGAATAAACTTTTATCAAACATTATCCTTTTAATAACAAATGCTTCTATAATAATATTTTGCTTTTATAAAGTAAACACTTCTCTCTAGAAGACCTGAACTATAGCATTTTTGAAAGATTCACATTATGTTCCGAGTTACTACCAATTGAAAAAGTTATTGGCGTTTTTTTCTTAAAATTTCTCTTCAGTTTTGTATTAAAATGTATGGATAAATCCACTTATAAGTTATATATTTCAGACCACTTACAGAGGTCTGAGATATACAGAAAAAAGGTTCACTCCTAGGAGAACCCACACCCTTGGCGCGAATTACTTTGGTTGGCGATAATTGTGCCATCTTGGTAACCCTACTTTTTTTAAACACTGCATGTGGCAACCCTAACTATTTCTAGTATTTTCGTATATTGTGGGCGCGCATTTCGAATTTCATTTTGTTGTTGGGCTCCAGGCTTGCTGCGTGTGTGGGGAATATACTTTAGAATTTTTTACTTTGTTAAATGCGAAAGGTAAGTGTTGGGTCACAACTAAAGAACTCAAAAAGTCTCTCTCAGTGGACTGTAGTTTTTATTTTTCTTTTGCTGGGCTCGCTCGATTTGATTCCTTTCTCAATGGAGTCCGAGGTTACACAGATTCGTTAGACACTGAGTGCTAGAGGGCGCTCTACATTTACATTCGTACACTGAACAGTAAGAAATAATTGATTGAATGGTTTATGAAGGAAGGATTGATTGCTTCAAGTTATGGATGTCCTTGTAATGATCGGCATGATGTAACATGGTCAGCAATAAAACGCTTTCTTCGAAATTGTACCAGCCACGCCGAATGTATGTTGACCATTACCTCGCAGAATAAATATGGTGGCGCTCACACGATCATTCGCTTAGCGATGAGACCTTTAAAGCTTTTTAAAATCTGTTGTTACGCTGTACCCTCCACTTGGAAAAGATCATTAGTAAGAAAGTAAGTGCTGTTTTTATATTTTTTATCTTAAAAGTTTAATTTCTGTATTGTTTACAGATATTTTCATTAAGCATCCACCCTTTCTCGCTATATTCCTTTGCTGCCATTGTCGGCTTTGCTTGGCGCATCTTGTTCTGACTTGGCGCTTTTTTCGGTTTGTTGCCAAGGGTGTGGGCTCTCCTAGGATTTTACCCAGAAAAAATATTATAATAGACGCATTTTTCATAAGAGGAGAAAGTTTTGAAAATTAGTCATTCTAAGTTCATTTTTTGTCAAAATATTCTACTTAAATAATTTTTTGTGATAATATTCTTAAAACAATTTTAAATACATTTTTAATCTATGTAACGCTAAATATTATAAATACTATCCATTTATACGCTTTTGAAAAATCATATTTCCGAACGTAGTCGGATATCTTAAATAGCTTATATTAAATGGATAAGCAGATGTTCAAGTAGAAAGCAAGAGTAAATAAGTATTACGTATCACTGTTACGATATTTTTCTAAACAGTTCTCGAGAAAACGAATTATTTTTTATGTACTATATTTTCTACGATCACCAGTTTTTGGTAATGTTTATTATAATGTCGCACTTTTAAGCTACATGAAATATATTAACAACATACTCGTGATTCTAAACCACCGTCTCGAACGAAACCTGAGCTGGCATTCCACTCTACCAGCTAACACATCACGCCAAAAGGAAGATTTGAGGCTTGACGAATTTAACATGCATTAGCTCCTCTACACAGTGGAACACGCGTGGCACTAGGGATCATACCCATGGCACATTGGAATAACTGCTGGGAGAGAATGAATTATACACTGCTGGACAATTGCTAAAAACGGATAACACTATCATCCATAGCAACCACAAAATGAAAGGAAGCAAACTGTGGAAAATTAGAATAAGTGCGGGATATTAGTAAGAAGAAGTATGAGTATGTAAATTTTTTTCCACGTCTGTTCATCACGTGATAGCGTTCATACGAGCTTTAAAGGTTTTGACGTGTGTGGACAGTTGTTGTTTCAAGTCAAAGTTTTACAGGAAAGATTTAATAGACGAACTTAAAATGTTTGGCATGTCTTCCTGACATCACATAGATGATTTTATAAGTGGCCGAATTATTGGAAAGATCGAAGAAGGGCGCAAATACACAGATGTTGCCAGGGAGTTCAACATCGCTCACAGCGTTGTTTCACGGCTGTGGAAGTCATTTAAAACTACTGGAATGTGTAGTAGACGGCACGGAGGAGGTCGTGTTAGAAGTACGACGCCTGCAAAAGACAGATATATCGTCCTATCAGCAAAAAGGAACAGGCGCACCACAGCTCAGCAGGTGGCAAATCAGTTTCTTGCTGCCTCTGAAAAGCAGATCTCCCGAAAAACTGTTGCCAGACGTTTGAGGGGAGGAGGACTATACGCACACAGACCTGTCGTGTGTGTCCCATTGACCAGACAGCACCGTACTGCCCGTTTGCAATGGTGTCGTGAGCATCACAATTGGACTGAATAGGACTGGGCATGCGTACTATTTTCAGATGAGAGTAGTTTCAGTCTGTCATCGGATTGTAGACGCCAACTGATCTGGCGCGAGAGTGGTACTGCTTATCATCCAGAAAATATCCAGGAAAAGGACCGATATCTGACATGCAGTATCATGGTGTGGGCCGGCATCTTAATCAATGGCCGATCGCGCCTACATGTGGTTGCGAATGGGACTATGACGGACCAACGATACATTGATGAAGTTCTACTTTCTCATGTTCGTCTTTTCCGTGGTGCTGCCGGTGATAAATTTGTTTTTATGAACGACAATGCAACATGTCATCGAACACTCGCTGTTCAGGATTGTCTAGACAGCGAGGGTATTCAACGTCTCGTATGGCCAGTGCGTTCTCCAGATCTAAACCCCATTGAAAATGTGTGGGATACTTTGGGGAGGCAAGTTTCTGGTCGAAACTATCCTCCGACAAACAAGAACACCCTCATCCGTGCACTCACAGAGGAATGGGATAAATTGCCTCAACAGCTGCTGGATAATGTTGTGCAAAGTATGGTACGACGTGTTGAATGTTGCATCACACTCCACGGTGGACATATCCCGTACTGATACCTTTCTTTAAGGTGCCTGCTGCCTTTTAGATGCATTGTTCCATTTCTGCGTACGCAGATCAAATGAACATTTTTTTTCTTTCAGATGTTTCACAGCTTTTGTACTTTCCAGAACAAAATAAATATTCTTTATTCTAATGTCTGAACAGTGTGGCAACTATATTTTATCCTACTAGGCCTCATGTCTCGCTTAATGTTATGCTACATAGCAATTTGTGATCCGTCCTTAGCAATTGTTTAGCAGTGTATTACGGTGACCAACCATCTTTCTTTCATAGGTTCTGTCCTTCTTCGAAAAGAGTCCTCCTATTTGTCCACATTTTCAATATTTTAAATTCGATCTGCTAATCTCTGTATTCAGAGATAAATCAAACATATTTCCAACATGTCGAAGACTGGTCTGAAACAAATATCACAAGAAATAACAGTTTTCAATGGTGTTTTTTAACTTCATCGCAAATAAAGTGGACAAATACAGAAAATTATGTTGAGCTCTTATCGAAAGAATTGTCTGATATTAAAATCGATGGCAATGGTCTGTTCGAAGAATTAAGACGACAGAAAGCATATGTAATTTCTAAAAAATTAGAACAATTGGAAAATCAATATGCTGAAATTTATAAAAGATGAGTGAAAAAACTTAAATATTTTAAAAATGAACATACTCCTTATGAAAATTTAGTTATTCTTGTTGAATTTACGTTGCTCTGTCTAGGAACAAATTAAGCAGTTGAACGAGATTTTTCAGTGGGTAATGATTTTTGGATAAGTGAGAAATCAAGATTGAATGTCAATATATTAGCTACAGTGCTTACCGTAACATTTAGTATGAAGGATATCTTTTGCTCTGAAATTTCCAATATATTAGAAAAGGATGTCGACAAAAAATCATTCAATGCAAAAATACTTGTTAAATACGTATTATTGTTTGAATTAATAAAATGTTTCATACATTTACGTTGCAATTTTTTCTTAAATTTTTTGTCCTCCTTTCACTGTATAAAAAAACTGGTCACCTTAGTTATATTAACGTCGCATTGCATGGTCGTACGAGGGCTATTGACAACGGAACTCGTAATTTTGAACCTGGATCAAGGGATGATGACGACATCTGAGCTGCCACTTTCCTGTCCTAACTACCACACCATACCAACGAGATGAATGTGAGTCTCAACAGAGTTAACGACCCCGTCTACACGCGCGGTGGGTCCAAAAGTTACTTAAAATGGCGCCATATGAGTGAATGAGTGAATATTAACGTCGAGCAGTTCAGCTACACGAAAGCTTTTGGCGACGGACCACGTAATTTTAAACCATCGTTAAGTGACGTGAACGCCACCTCAGCTGGCACCCCCGCTCTCCTAACTACCACACCAACAGGAGGACGTTTCAGCTCTCGATAGTTTTAGCGTTCATCGCTGCCCTATACGGCGGGTCTTTAGTGGCACTGGGCTCGAACTCATAACAGAACCAGCCACGATCCTATACCCTTACCACTCGTCTTCCGAAGCCGGTAAAATGGCGCCACACCTAGTGTTTCACGATTTTGTTTTTTCAGTGCCATAATTTTAAAAATGTAATATATTCTCTATGGAGAGCAATTGCAACTATAATCAATAGATATCCGACAAAAAATTCTTTATAAAAATACATAAAAAAATATATTCTTCATAAAAATTCTTAAAAACTCTTTATAAAAGTTTTTAAAATGTTGCAACAAATTCCACACAAAAGGTTTCATGATTTTGTTTTCAGTGCAATAATTTTATAAACATAATATATTATTCAAAAAGAGCAAATGCTATTGTAATCTATAGTTAACCGAGAAAAAATTCTTTATAACAATAATCATGGAAATTTTTTTAATTTTTTTTTATTTATTTCATACATTTTTCTACAAAATAATTCATTGTCATCAGCGTCATTACTGGTTTTGTTATAATGTCGCAAGGAAATGACGAAATTAGGAATTTCATCAAATCCTTAAGGAAAATGATCAATTAACGGCGATGTTAAAATAACTATTCGAGATAATTTTTCTAAAGAAAGTAAGTGATTTTATCAAGTCCCTGAACCGTTTCGGTGAAATGAACTAATCAGGATTTGCATTGGCAAATTCTGTCAAGGGGTGGAAAAAACACCTGGGGGAAGGGCTCAAGTCCTTGTACTTCCTAACTATACAGGTTGACTATCGATCACCTAAATATGAACCCCAATTTTTTTTTTAAATGGCAACATAGGATTAACATAGGGATTGATATTTCAGTGTGTAAGCAACCAGGAGGAAAGATGTTACACATAAAAAAATACCAACCTAATTTTCTAATTATTTGTTAATTAATTTCTAAAAAATATTTGTATTTGATTAACTATTGTTGTATTACTTACTTCTACGTTTAATAATGTACCATATTTGTTAAATAAACACTTATAAACTCTTGACAATATTATTTCTTCATTTCGCTCAAACAGCTCAATGTGACTTGCTCAAATCCCTTACATTTATTACTGACTTTGAAGAGAGGTTATTTTAAGATCTCCCATCACAGTCGATTATCTCCTTCAGGGATTTGATGAAATTTCTAATTTCATCATTTTCTTGCTCACGCAACATATATATTTTCAAAGAACCTTTTGTTTTCTTTTTTTAAATTTTTGTCATATACACTCATATGAATCAAACATATTATTTAATGTATTCAATACATGATTTTTTTTACTTACTGTACTTTATATAGTACAATTCCTTATACTTTAAAATAAACTTCTAATTACATCTCAGTTGTCATGTAGACGGGAGAAAAACTTCATTTAATGCCATTTTTGGTGAAAACATAATTTGAGCTAACATCTTTCACAAAAGAATAAAAATCCCAACTTCAAAAAAGAGAAACACAATGAATATACTTAACATATTTCGACCTTTAATTTATGTTTATATCTGTCTGGTTATAAAAACATACATCCGCAGAATACACAAATAGCATTAGTATTTCAATTCTAAGTCAACAATCGTTTTAAACATTTTGGGATTTATTTATCTTTACAGAACTAGATTCTGGTTTACAGAATAGTAAACAGAGAAGATAGAATTTTCGTTACTGGGGTACTTTTTTTTTATATCAATCACGTTGATGAAGGGATACTTTTTTTCCAACAGAAAGAAAATAATTATTTACTGAGCAAAAATATATCCATAGCATTCATACAAATTCGTTTTTTTTCTCGAAATAGTATGATTTGAATTATATTTTTATGTTTTTGTAAAAATGACATTTATATATATAATCTCAACAAATTCAAAATAGATAAAGTCGTACGCTTGGGTTTTTATTGTATCTTTATTTTCCCTTTCGTATTGTATTTATTAAACATCAAGTTTGTGAATTTATGCATGCGATTGAAATATTTTGCTTAAAATCAATTTTTAATATTATTTCTCCTTTTTGTCAAAACACGGTTAATTTAAAATAGCTATTGACTATAGGCACAAGGAATATGTACAGCAAACCTTAGAAAACCACATGCCAAATTTTGTTCCGTCATTGTGTTTTTATAATAAATAAAACTTATTAGCTTACATTTTAAATGTTGGTAATAGTAGTTATTTCAAGGAATAGTAGTTATCTCAAGATATCTACAATCGATAAGCACTAAAATTAGAATTCAATCCCTCGTGTTACAAGTTCTGGTCAAACTTCACATTCTCCCTTTCTGAAATACCATTTATGTCAAAATAAGGTGAAATTTTATAGATATATACAGAGTGTCTTTTTTCCAGGTATAGAAGTTTAAGTTGGCATTACTTTCCAAGATGGCGATCGATTTAACAGCAGTCAAGTAATTTATTCTCAGTTTGGTTTGGCAATTCATCATGAATAGACTTACGCCTGAGCAACGCTTTCAAATTCTGCAAATTTATTTAGAAAATAATGGTCGATTTTCATAAGCGAATTTTGTTTAGAGATGAAGCGCACTTCTGGTTCAATGGCTACGTCAACAAACAAAACTGCCGCATTTGGAGTGAAGCTAATCCACAAGTGTATGTCGAACACCGTTATATCCAGAAAAACTGACTGTTTGGTGCGCTTTATGGGCTGGTGGAATCCTTCAAAAACGATGAAGGCCACAACGTTACAGTCAATGGTGATCGGTATAGAGCCATGATTACTAACTTTTTCATTCCTGAATTGAACAATCATGATGTCCAGGAGCTGGGGTTCCAACAAGACGGCGCAACATGTCACACAGCTCGTGCCACAATCTATTTATTGAAAGACACGTTTGGTGACCGCCTAATTTCAAGTTTGGGACCTGTGAATTGGCCTCCAAGATCTTGTGATTTAACACCGCTTGACTTTACCGCCGTGGGGCTATGTAAAGTCATTGGTCTATGCGGATAAGCCACAAACGCTTGACCATTTGGAAGACAACACTCGCCGTGTTATTGCCGATATACGGCCACAAATGTTGGAAAAAGTCATCGAAAATTGGACGTCCAGATTGGACTACATCCGTGGCAGTCCTATGCCAGAAATCATATTTAAAAAGTAATGCCACAAGATTATCTTTCGCATAAAAAATCATGTCAATCGAATAATACATCGTTGTTTTATTGCAATTTAAAGTTCTATACCTCTCAAAAAACACCCTTTATAATAAGGTAGAACGCCGTTTGTGTCCGAACGTTTATTATTCGGAGTGTCAAATATCCGGACTAGTTTTTTCAGAGACTTTGCAGCGAAAAGACGAAGGTGCACAGTGGTAAATCGAAAAATAAGTGATTATTTTCCACAATAAAAGAAAAATTGCGTCATTTTTGCACCTTTTTTGCTTTGTCTTCAAGCATGTTTCCCACATGTGAGGATTTTCAATATTCGTATAGTGTCCGGTTTCAAATACTGCATGGATCGCATTCGGTTTTAGGTTATCCGAAAAATCTCGCATCCGAACGGTGCCCGGTCTGAATTGATTCAGATAAACGACTTTCTACTGTATATTCAATAAAAAAAAGTAATGGGTATATTATATACGCTACAAGTCAGAGGGAACTGAAAGTCTGAAATATATAGAAAATCAAATAAGAAGTAACTCTCTCAAGTTACAAAAATATGCAGGTTATAAACAGTGTATAACCCTCGTGTTCCTTCAAAGTGTGACGTAAATGAAAATGAAAAAAAAAAAAAATAAATAAAAAGCAAGTTAAAGTATAGAACAAGGTCCTCGTGGTGATTTTTCGTTTGCTATATTGAAAAGTAAAAACTCTATAGCCATTTCCAAATTGCAAAATAAAGATTCAAAACAAAATATTAACTTAAAATACAAATCTCAGAGTTTTTATAGATAATTATTGGAATTTGTTAAATTAATGAAACGTATAATGTACCATAATTCCAAAGAAATGTCATTCGAAAAATATTGTGACGGGCTCTCGCGACTTTTCTTTAACATGTCCTTTGGGTTCTTTGGGCCAGAATTAATGGCAAATCTTTTCCAACCAAATCTAAGAAGTGAAGTGTAATTGAAATATGCAAATTAACAAGCTTTTAAATATCGGAACTTAGAGTAAACGGGATGGCAATTTGTGGCAGTTAATGGCAAGTAGAGAAATGTTAATATAGTTCGTGGTTCAAGTTTGGATAGCGTTACGTGGCGGAGATTAGAAGTTATAATTGATAAAGATATAGAGAACCAAGGTGCATAACAGTGCACACAAATGAATGCAATTGCCTTAAGGATATTAGAGATTGATTCTTCACACTGCAACAAGGTAGGATTGACTATTTAATATTAGAGTCAGGGATTGTATTAGAATTGGATTTAGGCGATTCAGTTATTGATAGTGGTCCGAGTTAGGTTAAATCGTTATTATCTCTCTCTCTCTCTCTCTCTCTCTCTCTCTCTCTCTCTCTATATATATATATATATATATATATATATTGTGTGTGTTGATTATTTTGCCATCGTAGATTTTCTCACATTAATTATTATAATTTAATTTGTTAGAAGTTTAAGTTGAAAATCTTATTAAAGGTATATTAAGAGTATGTTTCCTTCTAGTTCTTTCGTTAATCCTACGCCTCTAGCTCACGCTGATACTCTGAGAGATATTCTCCCAAGGGGGGGGAATATCACAATATTTTCTAATTTTAATAACGAACAGCACTTAAACAAGCAATAGAAAAAAATAAGCCTATTACTACTATAGTCAACAAAGAAAACTTTTATTTTATAGTTAATTTGTATTAAATAATTACAATTAATATAAATATGTATATACACATGACAGAAACATAGTTTCAAGTGGCAAAATATAAATCAATTTTCCCCACAATTTTCCATTTTCATATCTATATAGGGTGTTGGACAATTATATATTTTTGTTTGTTACTATTATTTTCATTATTTAATTTTAATTATTCCAATAAAATAGCATAGTAAAATGAATCGCATTCTCAGAAATTAAGCAATCCCAGGTGGGATTCGAACCCACGATCATTGTATTAGAAGTCCAACACTTTACCCATTACGCTATAACAGCGTTTCTCAAACTGTGGGGTGCGACCCCCTAGGAGGCGTGATAAACCATCGAGGGAGGCGGGAGCCTATCCAAACGTCGAAAATAAAACATTATTTAAAAATATCAATTTATTGAAATGAAGCAAAACAAAATACATTCTGATATAATAAAAAAGGAATTAATGCCGATTTAATATATTTATAAATGTTACTGCACATTGTATTTGGTAGTTAATTTAACAATACCAAGCTAAGAACAATTTTAACAATTACCAGTGACTCCAAGGGCTTGTCATATATAAAAAATGTAATACTTATCTTGATAATTTGTGCGGTTTGTAATTAAATGTATATTGTAGATTTACGTCGAAGTACGTTATTATTATTGATTTCAATGCATTGTTATTGTTTGGATGGGGGAAGGGGGCGCGAAGAAAATTAAGACTTAAAATCGAAATCTTAGTATCGAAAGTTTGAGAAGCACTGCGCTGTAAGGACACAGCGCGCGTTTATCATTTTTATATATGTTGTTGGACTATTATTTTTGTTTGCTAAAATTTATTAATTGATTAAATTTAATAAATGAATTAATATTTGAAAAAACTGCTTGAACATCAAGTGCCATCCTTTACAAATTTAAAAAAATTTATTTGAACGTGAGTCAACTGATAAAAAATATTTTATTAGCGATTATTAATTTGAACAAGATATATATATATATATATATATGAAAGAAATATGTATTATATATCAAAAACAAGAAATAATAGATAATGAACATAACAAGAAATATCGTAATAAAAATATAAAAGCAGAACATGAAGAACAAATTATAGAGAAAAAAAAAGAAACTACAAAAAAGAAGAACCTAGCGAGTCAGAAAGCAATTTCGGACTTAGGACCGAATAAGTGGGGTTAAACTAGTTTGAAGGCGCCAACCTTCCCCCTTTGCAACTCGGTAGGAAAAACCAAATAAAATAATATATATATATATATATATATAGGAAGAGTTGTGAACTAATAGTAGGGATTGAATAAATGTGGGCTTGCCAGTCCAGAGTGATTGCAGTTGCAAATTCGTGCCCGGCATTGTCGAGTGAGTTAGAGTGAGAATTATTTTAACGTCGCACCAAGATGTTTGGACATTGACATAATTTCACGCACATCGGCCCTTTCTACATGTAGGTACTGGCGGTACGAGATTCGAACTCATGACACGTCAGCTACGGGTACGTGACCTTGCCCTCTATCACAGGGGTGGCGAACCTTAAGGGATCAACGGGCCATTTTTTCTAAAGAAATGTTCAATGAGGTATAGACGTGCCTTCAAATAATTCAAATAACAAATTGTGTAAATAATAAAACTAAATACTAACAAGTCAAACCTGTTTATTTACTACAAAAAATACATATTGCTCTGTATAGTAGCAAATGTTTTATTTATACGTGTAATTCAAATTAAAGTAACATAAGTGCGACTTGTGTTGTTTCAGATTATTTGACAAATAACTTATGATATGATTCTCATAACTTATATTAGGTTTCTTAGAGAGTCTTTAGTGTTATTCATCTCTGAAAATATTGACTCACAAGCATATGTAGATGGAAGTATAATTAAAATGGCATATACCTGCTTCTTCATATAGTCATCTTTGGTAAACGTGGGTGTCACGACTCCGGGGTGACCTAATGATCCTTCTCTATTTTCGACTCTCCTTCTTGTCATTCAATTTATCCTTTCTTTATTTTACCTTCTAGATCACAGATTATATTAACGAATGTGTGGCGCAGTATAGCCAAACTTGGCTCTTGCGCCAAAAACAATCAACACTCACTCACTCTTCATATAAAGGGTGTTTTTTTAGAGGTATAGAACTTTAAATTGCAATAAAACAACGATGTATTATTCGATTGACATGAATCTTTTTTATTCGAAAGATAATCTAGTGGAATTACATTTTAAATATGATTTCTGGCATAGGACTGTCACGGCTGGCTCGGATGTAGTCCAATCTGGACGTCCAATTTTCGATGACTTTTTCCAACATTTGTGGCCGAAAATCGGCAATAACACGGCGAATGTTATCTTCCAAATGGTCAAGCGTTTGTGTCTTATCCGCATAGACCAATGCCTTTAAATAGTCCCACAGAAAATAGTCTAGCGGTGTTAAATCACAAGATCTTGATGGGCAATTCACAGGTCCAAAACGTGAAATTAGGTGGTCTCCAAACGTGTCTTTCAATAAATCGATTTTGGCACGAGCTTTGTGACATGTTGCGCCGTCTTGTTAGAACCACAGCTCCTGGACATCATGATTGTTCAATTCAGGAATGAAAAAGTTAGTAATCATGGCTCTATACCGATCACCATTGACTGTAACGTTGTGGCCTTCATCGTTTTTGAAGGATTCCACCATCCCATAAAGCGCACCAAACAGTCAGTTTTTCTGGATGTAATGGTGTTTCGACATACACTTGTGGATTAGCTTCACTCCAAATGCGGCAGTTTTGTTTGTTGACGTAGCCATTTAACCAGAACTGCGCTTCATTTTTAAACAAAATTCGCTTATGAAAATCGGGAACAACGGCAATCTCGTTTTGGGCCATTCGACGAATCTACGCTTTGCTTGATTATATTTAAAATGTAATGGCACAAGATTATCTTTCGAATAAAAAACTTCATGTCAATCGAATAATACATCGTTGTTGTATTGCAATTTAAAGTTCTATACCTCTAAAAAAAACACCCTTTAGTTAAATGTGTCTGGAATTAAATCCCTGACACCCCGCGACCATTGACTCACGTTTGTTCGTAATACTTCATATTGAACTTTGTATTTTGAACGGTGAAGTGCCGAAAATATTGTGCCACGTGCCATTGGTTCTCCATCCCAACTCTAGGCTTTGCTTTGCGTTGTTTTGAGTTTAGACGATAATTTTTTCCTTATTTTACCGTGAGCCTAGCACCTTCTCGACAACATTTTCTGTAACAGAACGTTTTCGGCCTAATTTCTCCTTCCTAAACGAAATGACGCTGTTAAGTTCCTCTCTGTCTAAATAATTCATATTATTAATGTTACTTATTTAAATACTGAAAATAAGCGAAATAAATATGAATAAAATATGCATTCCTTTTCCTTTGAAAAAACTATACATTTATTATAAAAATTCAACAAAGGTTAAAAATTTGTGGGAAAATAATTTAAATAGATATTAATACAGGACATGGGGAAAAAGAACAAATATTTGTTCCCAAATTATAACAAAAAAAACCATTAATCAATTTAACTATTTAAATATTTTGATTCAGTACAATTTTTGATTCTCACAGCTAAGAACTTTTCAGTTCTTTTACAAGAGTGAAATATTTACAAGAAAAATTTCCTAACTTTAAAAGAAGAACTAATCCAGATAACCAAACAAAAATGAACAATATAAGAGAATGTCTCAAAATTTTTTATTCCAAAGAATTATATCGTAACAAAATTAAGAAAAAAAAAGGCTGATTTAATTTAGCAGAATTTCCTGTTTAAAGTTCTGTAATGGATAAAATAAATGCAGTAAAAATAAAGAAATTTCTTAACATACTGTTTTTTATTGTTCTGGCTTCTTCACGGATAAGCTCTAGGTAAAACGAAGTTTAGTTTTTGAATGGGATATTGTGTTGAGGCTTCGAAGTAGAATTAAATTTGTTCAGGACATAAGTATTTTTTAAGAATATTAACTTTCTACACACACACACACACACACACACATACACACTATATATACAAACTATTTATACAAACAATATTTGCATTTTCCAAATTGGTTATAAAAATTCATTTATCAAAAATCTTCAAACATGCACACACCTGACTTGTTCTTTAAAAATATTTGTCCGTAAGTTAACATTTTTATGCATTCAGGCAGTGACGGTTTATCCACTGGGCACTTGGGTCGGGCGCCTAGGGGTCCGGATCCTGGATGCACTCAAAAGGGCCCATATAAGCTGGACTTTATAAAATTTTCTGTTTATAAATTTCGATCCTGCAGTGCCAAGGGAGCCTATAGATCTTCTGCGCCCAGGGTCCAAAATGGGCTTAAACAGGCACTGCATTGAGGGATACAACAACAAGGGAGATGGGAAGCTTTAGGGGGACAGCCTCCTACATCACCTGAGATTTTTTTTTTTCCGATTGATTATATTCTCATGCATATAGAACAAAATTTTTTAAAAAAATTAAAATTTATTTTCTTAATTGATACTAGATTTTTATTGAAAAAATTATTTTTACTGCACTTTGTCGCCCAAAATCGATGAAATCAAAAGAATATGTTTGGCAAGGTATTGAGATATAATACGAGAATGGTGTACATTCGAACCTCCCCCTCCCTTCTTCCTCTGCGCGCCACTAAATAAATGGAATTTATATGCACAGCAATAAAATATCAATTTATTTTGCTTGTTTTCTTAAACTATTTAATCTATTATGCTATGGTTTTTATTACACATCCAAAATAGAGATTGCGCGAGAACTCTATATGTTATCTAGCAATAGTAATATGAGAACAAAAACTAAATCTTTTCAGCATATAAATATATAAACAGCTATTTTGGCTCGTGTGACATTTCGGGCCCCACAGATGCACAATTTTGCTTTTTTGTGGACAGCCGTTCTTATACACATGACACTCCTAAATATTGCAGGGTCCTTTCATCTGACACCACGCTGAAACCGATGGCCATGTGAAAGCCAACGACTGGAAACACGTGCGATCGGGATCCTCGAATGTAATTCGAGGTGTCAGAAACGTGCGAAACGCCCTCCCGACAGTGGAGAAAGGAGTCCGTTTTCAAACACCAACAAGTTAGGCTGTGTTTGCCTTCTCTTTCACAAAGGACATATTCTGTAGAATTGAAATAATTAATAGTATAAAAATAATTCCTATTTGGTGAAATAAAATATTGTAATTAACAGCCGAGACGTAAATAAATAATTTATTTAATTTCTAAGCTCTCACGCTACCATGGCTTTTTCAAAGCGTTGCACTGGTTATTGTAGAATCTATACTGAAATGAGCTTTTTTTGTAAAAAACTCAAAAATTAATTTTTTTACAAATTTTTTATGTGAAAAATGGATTAAATTTCTTAAAGTTTGATAAAATATTTCATAAATGATTAAAAAATTCAAAATTAGCTAAAAGCTCATTTCAGTAAAAGAAAGTTATATTTTAATTGTATGAAATATTTCAAGCATGTACATACAACAGAATTTGAGAAAAGTTACTTTGAAAACATCCGATTTAACATTGTCCGTATACAGAGAGAGAGAGGTTTTAAATTCCCCTTAAAAAAACGAAGAAATTGTTTTTTTTCTTTCAGTTATATATATATATATGTATATGTATATATATACTTAAACTTTTAACATTATTTGTAATGTGTATTTGTAATTACAATATGAATAATGTGTACTTTATATCATATATCATAAAAAATTTACACACCTGTGTGAATAGTAGTTTCTCAGAAAAGGTACATCGAATCTCCAAATTTACGTTTAGAGATAAATTGATTTTAATGTATTCAGTGAGGCTTCTAATCGGCAAGGAATTAAAAAAATTTAAAAAAGCTCAATTTACAATAAATGATACAAGTTTTGGTTTATATCAGACGTTCAAATTTTAAGCAAAACGCCAAGTACTTTGCTTACATTTTTTGCCATTCAAATGGGCGTGGCCCAGTTTCAACGATTATTTAAAAAAATATTTTTTAAGGGATTTTATTTACCCTAGAGGTTAAAGTAAGGTATTTTTAGAAAGGTTAAAATCTATACAATTTAAAAATGTAAAAATCTCAAATTGTCAAAAAAATAAGATTTTAACTTTCCAATACTCCTTAAATATTTTATGCATACGTGACAGAAAATTCTTCTAAAGAAGCTTTTTTTTATCAGATGATACAGATTATTGAGCTCCCGAATATTTGAATTTATACAAACAGAATTAATATTTCAGTACTTAAGTTCATTCTTAATATTCTATTTAAAATATTTAGAACAAAAAAAATCAAAAGGATGAGAGGAACAATGCGTTATAGAATTATATTATCTACTAATTCGTTCTGTAATAGGAAAATATTTTAGTTTTAATGACACATCAAACTTATTTCGTTAGCTAAAGAGCTAAGTTTATGCTTGTGATGCATGATTCAGAGATTAGACTTTTTATCCCAAAAGTAATTATTAAAAGAGGAAAAATATTTAAAACTTTAAATGCAATATTAAATTAGAAGTGATGGTGATTTTTTTCGTATACAAACCAATCTAATGTAGGGATGTAATTTTGTGATTAAACAATATATATTGAAGCTTTTTTTAAAAGGAAATTGCAGAGATAATCGACAAAATGAAAGAATCGATAACAGTTCATCCACTTCTTTACGTGCAATTAATTATTAGAAAAATGCTTTGCATCCAACAGTAAATCAAGACAAAATCAATTTTTCCCGCCGTTGTTGCCTAGTGGTCATGTTCCGGTACTCATGATCAGCTTTGTGAAAACGTGGGTTCGAGTCATGATACCACAGAAAGCCTACCATGTGAAGGGAGTAATGCACGTTAAATCTGCCGTGGCTCAATATTCCTAGATTGGCTAGGTGGGGAAGTTAGATTAATGGAATTCCGACTCAGGTGTCATCCTTGTCATTTGATGACTTTTTAATAATAGAAGGTCCCTCGCAAATAGCTCTCATGTTGCCTTAAAGGGTACGTTAGTAAATGCTCACTCACTGTGTAAACTACTTTTAGATATTATAAAAATCAAAACTGATTTCAATAACATTTCCTTAGAAAACATAATGCACGACTTACAATTGTGATTCGATACGAAAAGAATAAATTGTGTAACTTTGAGTATTTTATTTACAAATATACATGGCGAAGGACCTCGTAATTTTGATGTATGGTCAAGTGACTAGGATGGCAATTAAATTTGTACCACCTTATCAAGCTTCCACACTACACCAACGGCAGAACGTTGGGCCTCTACAAGTTAAACGTGCATCGGCTCACTAAACATGCACTGGACTTCAGTTACACCAGGCTCACACTCACGACACGTCGGTCATGGTCCAGAACTTGACCCCTAAGCTATCCTGTCCACATGCAGCATAGCTATAAAACTATTTGTGTAATAAATCAATTTTATATTACTTCGTTAGAGCAGTCTTCTGTAAAGCAATATATTTTTAAATGTAAACAATACAAACAGTATTTTCTATTTTGTTTTCATATTGAGTATTTTACTTTTCTTCTTCACGATTAATATATTCCTTTTAAAAATTTGAAGTAAGCAAATAAAAATGGACATGGTAATTAGATTGAAGTTTCACAGGATCTATAAACTAATTTCTATTTAAAATTATATATTTTGAGGAAAATAGTGGAGTGTTTCTTCTTGAATAATGTTAACGAAGTTCTATTCAAATTTCCAACGCATTTTAACGAGAAAGTTAGGAATCTATGGAGGTAAATCCTGATTTAGTACTAAACATTGAGTACAAAACTAAATATCTCAGTGGTATAGTAAAATAAGGATTATAAAGTTGGAGATCTTCAATTCGAAAAAGTTTTCGGAATCAAAGTTTTAAAGTAACTCACACAAATCTTCCCACATCAATAATATACTTTTAATCTAAATATCAGGGATCTATGAAAAAAATTGTTTTCGATACTCTTTCACTTAAGAGCAATACCAGTAATTATAAGAACTCTGATAATAAAGAATTCGTTGAATAAAAAGTATCTTTAATTTTGCTATATATTATAATTTATAATGAAAAAGAACAGTAAGAAGTTCGTACACATAATTAAATTTCTATAATAATGTAACATTTAAAGAAGTCCATTAAAATATTAAACTTTTGATTATGCACTTAAGACCATAATAGTAAACGTTTAAAAATATATATTACCATTTATTCAATGAATTAAATAGCGCAGTCACGGTAAGAGTTTATTCTAGAAATGTGGGCTATTTTAAGAATTATGATAAAACTTTCGTCACAATATTAAAAGGGGAATGCATAAAAAAAAGCTTTATAACTTAATACTACCACAAAAGAATTTCAATAAATACGTTAACGGAAAATTGTCTCTCAATAATTGCGGAAATAAAAAAAAAAATTCAAATAGTTCTTAAAATTTTAAATACGCTCCCACTTAATAGATTTAAAGTTATTATCATATTTATATGTTAGTAAAAGTTATAAAGTTATAGTTGAATAATTGAATCTAAGTTTTATCAAGTCAATTTGATGTTGAAATTTATTAAAAATATAGATTGAAATTTTTAAATTTAGCATCTAAATTGAGCAAAATATGATGCTAAATTAGTTAAGTCAATGTTTATATATAAAACTCTTTTTATTCTTCCCTATAGTATAGGGATAATAGTTCCTTCTTACATTAGAAAGGCAACTTAAATATTTGGGTGTGCGTGGATATTTATATATATGTAAGAATAATTAAATTAGATTAAAAATTAAATTCCCTATCTAGCACTTAACTCATTTTTTTCAGTTCATCTTCAAGTACCAAACTAATCACCCATTTATTTCTTCCGAACATATGGCCTAGCCAATAAATATGTCTAATTCCATATCGTTAGAATTAATAGCCCCCATATGTCAGCATTAACTTTCAAGTACAATCATAAAATCCACGATAATTACCGCATCTGTGTTTTAAGTGTTAACCACTTAAAACACCCCGTGGCGTGCTTTTTCCTCCCTGCTCTCAGTGTCAGAAGAGATGAAGAAATGATTGAATAAAGTTTCTTTTAAAAATTAAGTCTGATTCTGACTTCAAAAAACATGTCATATGTATATATATATTTCTGTGAGTGTCCGAAATCTGGTGGATGTCAACACTCAACGGGGAATGTCAACATTCTCCAACTTTGCATATTCACAGCAGCATATACATTGTGTGAGTAAATTGTTATGACCTTATGACCAGTTGACACACGCAGATCTTCCATAACTTCTTTTTGTTTCCCCTAAAAAACAAAATAGCCATATAAAGTGAACGCAGAAATAAGGAAGCATAAACTGTACTGTTTTGCTTGAGGAGAAATTTGAAAAAAAAACTGATATTGTATAGTCGCTCGTAACGTCAAAACTGGTATCAGCAAAGCGGATTCACTTTTAAAGTGTTCAAGAACAGTTTTTATTATTGTTTATAGGTAGTTGATTACCTAACAGAAAGCAACTGGATCTCAACGTTAGACTTGTGTTTGTCACAGGCTACTGAATGCTCGCACGGAAACGGGAATTATGAAAGTTATCCAGTCCGTAATTCAAATTGGGAGGAACCTTAATCAAGGAGCAACTGCAAACGTCTCTGAATGAACTCTCCACTTCAAGTTGCAGTGTACAGGCTATGGTTACCAACGACCTGTTCGAAAGCCTTTTCTTTAGGCACTGAACAAGTACAGACGTCACCAGTTCACAAAGAAGCACACGCATTGGGTCGTGTGTGACTGGAAAAGAAACACGTTGACCGATAAATAGCATTTTCAACTGCGCAGTGCAGATAAAGGGTGCGGATATGAATAAAACAGAAAGAAAGCATGACGACCATCTTCATTTATATTGCTATAACTCGTCAAGATGGTAGAGAAAATATTATAGTTAGTATTGACATGGCATGGGTTTTTAAATCTTGTGGAAGAACGTCTGAATTCCATACGCGTATATAAGTTTTATCACAGATCAAGTACATCCTTTTGAGTAATGGTGTAACCTACCAGGAATGGCTGAAATGAGTTTGAAACTGCTGGGTTCAAACTGCTGGGTCCACTACAGTCATGTCTCAAGGCATTGGAAAGTAAAATTTATCGGATATAGTTTCAGATTTTTCATACTCCCTATCGACATTTCAAAGAGTCCATTCCAAGAGAATCCATTCCGTATTAAGGACAAAAAGTCGTCCAATGTTGTGTTGAAAGTAGTGGTCTTAATACCTTATTTATTCGAATTTAAACTGCATTACATTGTTTCCAATGAGCTATTATATTGAAAATAGGATGCTGCTTAGAATCGAAGGCGAAAAATTTGTTGGATGGTCCCTATAACCCATAAGTACCTATTTATATATATGAAATCTAACTTAGAATTAATCTTATGTATTAAAACAAACATAAAGTTAGTTCTCAGAATATTTCAATAGAAAATAATAACCCAATAAGAATGAGAAAAAATTGGATATTTAATTTTAAAAAAAAAACTTAATTCATTTACATAAGGAAAGTTCCATAACCAATTAACTTGATAAATATTTGCTAAGATCACTAACTAAGTTGTTCCACTGGCTGTGAACCAGTTGCTTTTTAGACACTCGTTCTTTTTTAATCAATTAACTTCCTGTTATCTCTCTCTATCTATGTTATATTAAACTTTTATCTATATTTTTAGAGAGTAGCTCTATGAAAGAATCCACCGCCAGCGTGAACGTTTTTGATATAAAACTTCCGTAAGTGCATGGCCTAATTATTTCTTTTTGATTGGTTAAGAAAATATTTTCTGTGAACAAAATGACAGAAAGGATATTATTCTTTGAAGATATTTGTTATATCTTTAAATGAGCAAGTTTTTTTTTCTAATAATCTAAAAGAACCTATCTCTGAAGCAACACGAGATCTATTAGTAAGGGGGTAATTTTGAACCTGGTTTAAAGGACTAGATAGACACCTACACATCTTCTCTAATTGAGAGCCTTGAAATATTAACGTGTTTCATACCCCCTACTTGGTGTGTCCTTAGTCCCTCAGTCACACTAGGATTCGAACCTTTGATGACTCGACAAAAATACCACAAAACCACGAGTTTGCAACTGGGACCTCTCAGCTACCTTAGCTACTGTATATTTTGAGTATTCAAAAGAATGAGAGAGAGGTGCTGATGCAAGGTCAGTATGCCGATGTTCATTGTACTCCAAATATGTGTTTAAGCCTGCATACGAGTCCTGTAAAAGCATATGCTGAAGTAAAAACACACTTTTCAACAATAGCGTATTGAAAAGTGATGAAATGACAATTTTATTAGTAACTTTGAAATCAGTACCTTACGCGGCTAATATATACCTTTAGAAATATCTGTAAATTTTCTTATACTGCCTCATAAATAAGTTATTCATTTTGTTCCTTGCAAGCTTATAAGCCTAAATGCGTTTATGGAAAAAAATGTCAAACATTCAAAAGTAAATAAGTATAAAAAAGTGAAATATTACTCAAACCAATTCCTTGTAAAATTGTATTAACTTTTTCCACCAAGAAAAATAATGTGTTACATATGAGAAGTAAATATATATAATAAATACTGCAAAAGGTATCACAGATTATGCACAAAAATAATTTCTGTAAAAAGTTATGTTCATGCATTTTTTATGTATAACATGCATCAGTAGAAAAATGGTACATATTGTCTCTCACATCGTTGTCCTACATTGCATCTGCGTTATCACATGCAAAAAGTCAAAAATGCAATAATACGAAGTTCTTTTCCTTCGACGAGCAATAAAAGTTATGCGCTTAAACGATTTTATAGTATTTATTGAGATTAATTTTACTGAACAAGTAATATATAAAAAAAGAAATTTTTAAGTTATTTCCTACATAGATCAACAAAGAAAAATTTTATTTTAGCTACTTTTTATTAAACAGTTACAATTAATATAAATATGTATATACATATGGCAGAATCACAACACTAAGTGGTAATTAATTTTTTATTAATTATCATTAAAGTATCGTATTGTCATCCAAAACAATCGTGTGTTTAAAAGTTCAGTTCAACTGAAAGCTTTAAAACGTGAGAAAAAAAAAGACATTTTCAAGTATGGACACAAGTCGCCAAAAGGGCCGCAAAGTCACCAAAAAATGATGCCAATGTGGCTGTATTTGTAATTCTTTAAATAATTAGGTTTAATCGATTGATTTTTATTAATTATAATTAAAAATTATTGTATTATCATCCTAAACAATCATGTATATATAATTTTAACTTCATTGAGCACTTTAAAATGTATTTTATTGACGATTGAACATTCCACCAAGATAAATAAATATATAGAGAGTGTGACCTATATTAGTAGGAATTGAAAAAATACCTTGTGATTTCAGACCATAGAGAGATGAGGAGAATATTAATTTCCCTCCTATATTTTTCCCTATATGAACTACAAAAATCCCCATTACTAAGTAGGTGAATATAAGTTTTTGATTTTTTGATGACACACACATGATAGTGTGAATGATTGATTTAAAAAAAGAGGGGAGGGAAGATGGAGTATCCTGATTGTCCTACCCAGATGAGTAGTTTCTTCTCAAAAATAAAAACCTCATTAAAATATTCATTTCTAGTGTGACTTAAATCACATTAAACAAGATTCCAAATCCTTAAAAATCTTAATAACACCATGTATCTTTCTTAAAAGTACATTATTCTTCCAATTTATGCAATACCTCTTAAGCAATGCTAAAATCTAATCTAAGAGATTTCTGCTGTAAATTAACGTTCTTACTCTACCGTAATCAATCGCACCCTATGCTTTCGAATATCCCTAGATTCCTTAAAAGGCTGAACTTTCGTTTCAAAGGCCTCCGCAAAGTGTTAGGGGAAATTGAGAACATTGCATTACTTATAAACTAATTTTATTACATTCTAGAATCACTTAATTCAGTAATCGAACAAGTTTAGTGCATGGAAACTCTTTAAGGGATTCTGATGAAAAAGAATTAAACATGGAATATCTGGGTGTAAACCGTAATCTTATTATTCTAGCAAATTTAATTTGTAACTACATTCTCAATTAAGACAAGTATCTTGATTTGGCAAATTTGAATGTGAAGTCGCTTTCAGATAACTGTGTTCTGCTATTTGTAATTAAAATATAATGATGTTCAAACAAAAATAAATTCGAAACTGATTGTTGTGTAAAAATTGAGTACATAATGGTTTTATTTATTGGCAGTTTTTAATAATTTTCAGTTACATAAATGGAAATAAATATTCTTCATTTTATTTGAAATTCAATTATACTTCACAATTTTTTAGATAACGCTTCACATCATTAACAAATATAAGTTAAAGAATTTTATGATGAATGTATAAAATAATAAATTACTCATTTCACAATTATATATCACAAATAAAATATATTGGGGGATCCTTCCTTTTTTTTAAGTATTATTACCCGTCTTTATTTTAAGTCCAGTTTTAATACTTTTTAAAAAAAAAAGCTTGCATTTTTTAAAAATAGATTCTTTTAAATCATTTAATGAATTTAATTAATAAATCTAGGCAGCATATTTTTATAAACTTCTATGTTTTCATTTACTATTTATGAAAAATATATTTAAACAAAGTATGAAGTATAATACGGAAATAAAAAAATGTCCTACGAAAATAATAGCATTATTTTAATGATAAAAAGGAGTTTTTAAATAAAAAAACATGTATGAAACAATTTATTTTATTTTCTGTATCCGAAGAAGCATACAAAAAAATATATTTATTTTCATTCAAAGATCATAAAAAAGAATTAGTCATTTTGCCAATTTGATTATTTTTGTCGGTTATCAGTCAAATGTAAACGAAATATATTTTAAATACCATGTTTAATTCTAACTTATGCAGAAAATGGTTTAGTTATTAATTACAGTTCCTACGAAAGGAAATACGATATATTTTGTTGTTTCATAAATAGTGTAATATTTTAAAGAGATTTAATAGTGATACAGTAAGGAAATTCTTTTATTTATAAGATGTGAAAAAAAAAAAAACCTTCGGTAAATCGTATGCAAATCCCACAAGATAGATAGTTTTGTATGGAAGTACATACTTTTATAATATATGAATAAACAGAAATTACTAACAGCTAAATGTTATGAATGTTTACTGAATTTTAGTACTGAAAACCACAAGGGAAAAAGACGGGAATGATTTGAAAAAGAGTTATTATAGATCTGCGGCTGGTAGCAAGATTTGTCGATTTATGCTTGTGAGGTCTGCAAAACAGTACAGGAAAAATGATTTATATTGAGTTAAAATATCAGTTTAAAACAGTGTTTCACAAACTGTGGGGCGTGTCCCCTGGGGGGGCGCTGTAACCCTGTGAGGGGGCGCGAGCATATTCAAAATAAAAGGTTTAAAAAATAATTTTTTGGAATGAAGTAAAACAAAATGCATTCTGACTTAATAAAAAAAATTAACACTGATATAATTTATTTGTATCATCTAGTGATCAACAAAAATAAAATATTCCAATTCAAACGATCATTAACCATCTTTGATCCCATAAACCAAATTAAAAGAAATATTTTGTTTGCTTTGCTGTAATTCCCCGATGAGAGATATTTTATTACGTTTCTTTTAACCTAAAATATTACTTTAGCTGACCTTCGAACTTACTGGTATGGTTATCTCCGTCCATTTTTTAGGGAAGTTGTAAATATATATAATGTATTTCTGTTTCATCTTTTTCTATGTGAAAGAGTTTTATGATGTATGGATAAGCATATTGAGCACTTTGAAGAATTATTTGGCCAAGATTTATTTCTGAAACATCTAATGCATAATGAAAAACGTTTAACACAATATTTTTAGAACATGCTACACTTTCCCAATGAAAAATTTTGTGGTCTTGATTGCTGTGTTGTACGACTTATTATAGTTTATAAATGTAAATGAGCAGAATATTTTTAAAAAAATGGGCATCTGTGATCCCTATTGAAGGAAGTTGAAACTGATTAAGCAATTGAAGAACCTACTGAAATAATGCATTTTAATCAAGATAGCGAAAATAAATATAAGAAAAGCGTTAGACATGAAACCTTTGAGTTGATTTGAAATTTTCAAATGCTGCTTAAAGATCTCTATGAGGAAAACTATGAAGCCATATTGTAGTACCTCGCCTTGTCAAAAAGACACAAGGAAGAAAAAGTCCAAAATGCTATTTGTAGGTCATCAAACCGCAGAACTACAGAAACGCAAACAAAAGATGACAGTTTTGCTGGAAAATAACGTTCCTGTGTTGTTAGCGAAAAGTGTCTGTGATTTATGCCCTTTATTAAGGACACGCACATTTGGAACATTTTCTTTAGTTTTATTGGATTTTATCTCAAATTTTCTAAGAAAAATTGAAAAGTCCTTGAAAGTTGGTAAGTATATTTTCTTTTAATTAAATTATTCACTGGAATTGTGCTTTTATCGTGTATAGAAAAAATACTGGAAAATAAGTTATAGTTTTAAAACAAATTAAAAAACTCGCTTTTCTAGTGAATCGAACTAAAAAGTAATATACTTAAAAGTAACCTATACAAAATTTAATACTTATCCTGTTAATTTGTAAGGTTAATAATTATGATTGTATTGTAGCGTTAGCGCCTAAGTGCATTATTATTGCATTGAATACATTATTTTTAGAGGGGGCGCGATAAAAATTATGATTGAAAATTGGGTCGCCAGTACTGAAAGTTTGAGAACCACTGCTTTAAAAGCACCAAAATATATATTGTTTTGAAATGACAAAACATTGTAAATCCATTTCAAGATAAGTATTATTTTGTCATTCGTATAAATATATTTGTAGAAAGAATTCCTACAGATTCAAATTTTTTTTCCATCAAAATTCTACGAAATATTACAAGAAATTTCTAAAGCATTTGATAAAATTTCTACTTTTATTGAATTATCAAAAAAAAAAAGTTGAATTCTAAAATATTTTATATTTCAGGAAAAATATTGCTATACAGAGTTTAAAGAAATTTAAAATAAGCAAGCATATTTTAAATATAAGTATTAATTTTCCTCAATTCCTAAGTTTCTCTTTACAAGAGCAAAGATTTTCTTTCGTATACTACCTCAGAAATGTTTTATGGATAAATGAAGCCAAATAGCTTTGAAAATACATCAAAAATCTAAATTAAATATGTGTAAGAAGTGCAATTTAGTACTCATATATTTCCAAATAATTAATGCGTACAACTTAATTCACTATGAATTTTCTACCAGACACGCTGTTGTAAAGAGTGCAATACTCATCTTCTATATTTTTTAAAAAAATTAACATGTGTAACACATCAATTACCATTAGTAGTCGTTTGGTGGATTTTTTTTATGGCTTAAAAGTGATTAGCAATTCAGATTACGAAATCAGCAGCGCATGTCATTTTAATCAATGAGCACTTGCTATGTTGCACCATTTATAACATACATGTGCTTAACTTAAGAAATGATAGATTATGTTGTATGAAAATATTAAAAGAACATGTACATAATGTTGATACCAAAGAACATATCAAGTTTCTGAAAGTCTAAGAAAGTAATCACAGAAAAAAGGGGTTTTTTTTTAATAAAGAACCTTAAAAAGAGACAAATTAAAGTAATAATGATAATAATTCATATGAAGAAAAAGATAAATATCAAAATAGAACATGAAACAAATTGTATAATCTTAAAATTCAAAAATAAAAATATTATGAAGAAAGATAAATAATACAAATATAAAGTTTTGCTTCTGACATCGATATTTTTTCAGAAAGGGGCTAATATGAATGTTACTAATGAAAAACTTAATTACGGTTTTCTCTCTGTATATATATATATATATATATATATATAGCAAAAACTTGAAGGAGAGGAAGAGAACATCGTGAGGAGCCATAATTACATGGAAAACATGGGCGGAAACCGATAGGTGGCTCTGTACCTGAGGCTCGCAAGGTCCGTGGATTCCTCATTTCAGACAAGGATAGCGTGCGATGAACATGAATCGTTATACGAACGCCGAGTTCGCGGATATCCACTTCATCTACGGCATAGAAAACAGAACTGGATATGTTGCTGTTTGGTTGTATGGGGGAAAATATACAATGAGAGTAGGCAACCAAAACATCAAAAAGTTTGCTCTGGTGCATCAGAACCTGGAAACTTTCAGACTCATGATTGACGACACGCCCGGCAATTGTGAAATGGGCCTGGTGGCAGGAGTATCCATCGCTTCTGCTACGATTCGTAAAATGCCTGGTATTTTCGAACACGTCCCCCAATCGATGTCGCGTTGGTGTCGTGTGTGCATACATGCCAATGCCAGCAATTTCAAACACCTCCTGTGGTGATTTAATGTCATACTTTTAATTTATTATTGTTTTTTGTTTTTATAATAAAGCATTTTACACTACATTCTGTGTTGTGGACATACTGTTTGTATGTCTCTTTATCTCGTTATAGTTACGTTTGACCCCATGCTTTTTTTGTAATTATGGCTCCTTAGGATATTATCTACCTCCCCTCCAAGTTTGTACTCGCTATTCAGGGACCGATGAATGATAGACGGTATTGATTATCTGGCCTCGTTACAACATTACATGTGGTAACAACGATAATTTCTTTGAACAGCAACAATAGATCACACAGTCACATCAGGAACTACACACACAAAATACCACATTTTGTATTGTATTGTATGATCTTACGTACCACCCTTTGCAGTTCAGTAAAATGCTCTCATAAACATCACTTGCTGCGATCGACCTTATTTTAAGACGACAGGCATTTGTATCTGCAGAGGTATTCGGCGGATAGATCTTGACCTTGTCATAAGAGCATTTCATTAAATCACCAATCCTTCGGTTAGCAAACGTGCCACGCATGTGTCAACCGACTGGAACGGAAAGAAACTTTTATTCGAATCAGTCATTATGCGCTTTCTTCTTATTTAATTTTCAATCTGTAACATTTGGAAGACTTAATACTTTTGTGACGAATCTATACGGCACTTTATCACTTTATCAATACTCTTTGGCATTTTTGGGTATTGTAAATTCGTGTATATTTCCAACTAGCTCTAAAAGGAGGAAACGGGATATGCAAATGAATCAAAGTATATGAGGAGAGTGTTGTAGGTTAGCGGAGAAGGCTACTGAACCAAGAGATACATAGACGGAGCGCTAAGATTCAAGTTGATTGTGTGATTAGTTTCTAGCTGATTATCAGGCAGCGATCTACATTCAGAAAGTTGAGCCGACTGGAAATAAGTGAAGCAGAAAAAGTCAGGTGATATTTAAACTTCATTTATCGGATAATAAGAGTAAATAAATAATATATTTAGAGGAAAGTTAATTATTGATGGTAGTTCAAATTGCGTATATCCCTCGGTCCTCGTATTCCGGTAAACCCGTTCGATATTGAGTTAAATATTTGATTAGTATCTTATTTCGTGATTTAATTTAATAGTTAAGTTCAATCCCATTGGCGTAAACATATTGATTCATATTTGTTTTTAGAAGGTTAATGATTGATTCAAGTGAATAAAAATTATTTGTTATTGTAAAAATGTTGTCTGGTTACTGTTTGCATAACTTCAATCCTGGTGTCCAGGGAGCTTCCCACACTCTCTTCTTAGAAGGAATGTCAACCAGTAGAGTTAGTCTGTGCTGTCACCTACTCTTCAATTCCTGGATCGTCACTTAAGTGATAAGTTGTTGACCTTGTCATGGGTGTTTATGTTGAACCACCAACCCGTCGGTCAGTAGCCGTGCCGTACCAAGGGTAGGCGACGGATATAAAAAGGAATCCCTTTTCAGGCCAGTTGTTCAGCGTTTGTATTCAGATGTTTTGTTGTTTGCAGTTTACGGGTGAAGGTGTCGCTGCAGGTACAATAGCCAAATTTAATTATTGTCTCGAAGATTTTTTTCCTCTGCTTATGTATTGCTTAAAATCTCAAAAATGAATCATTCCAGCCGTGTACTTTATTTGATATGTTACTACATTATTTTATATTGTTTAAATAGATACGTATATATTTCATTATTGATATAGATAATTTGCGATTTATTTCTCAACCTTCACTATCTAAACTTTTAAATTTGAGTTATTAATATCAAAAGGTCAATTTTAAAAATACGATAAATTTCTGTCATGATGGATTAAATAAAACACATATAATTGATTTATAATGCATCTATAAGCAACTTTTTCGTACTAATGTAAATAAATATAACAATCAACTTTCTTTTAAACCGTTTCTGATTAAGAATAACGATACCATACACAAAATAATGATGCAACATTTAAAAGCAATTACGGGCACGCTGTTATCCAAAACATTTTTCTCAAAAAATAGTTTTTCGAATTTAAACGTCATTGATCTCCTCATAAAGGGTTTGGAAAAATTATTATTTCAAAAAGTGTTACTTAAACGCTTTCATTTTCTTGTTCTGTAGTGATCTGAAAATATTTGCTTGAAGACCTTAACGTATTCAACAAGCACTACGAAACTCAGTAGAAAAACTGTAACCATGGTACCTTTATGAAATTCCATTCGATGGAAAAGTACACAAACAAGTGCAAATCTCTCGGTTGCAGCTGGATGCATCTAGATAATGTTTTCTTTGAAGAATGAAAGAATTGCAAGTGAAACAAAACTTTTTTTCCCTTCAAACGATCCCGATTTTCTTTCCTTCTCTGCTAAAGGCCACCTGTGATTTCCTTCGTTTAGATCGCTGTACTTTACAACTTCTTTATTGGAGGTTTGTTAACTTCAGCTCTGCAACCAATATACCTCTTGATGCAGAGCTGCAGCAATTCAGTCATTCCACTCCGTTGTAAATCATGCATTTTTCATGTTTTCTTTCTTTTTTTTACCCCTTCTACTTAAACTTCCATTTTATTGCTTTGGCTCTCTTTTTTTCTTGCGCTGCGTTCATAAGGGGAATAAAACTCTCACAACAAGTATTGAGCTGTTTTCCCGCCAAGCAAATCGAATTGTTTTAGGGAGGGAATGATGAATAAGATTATTTGTTTTGAAAATGACCTATTTTCGCCTAGGATTTTTTTTCAGAGTAAATATACTGCACAAATCAATTTAAATATTTTCTTCCTGATTTTGGGAATTGCTCGATATTTAAATTGAATATATATATATATATATATATATATATATATATATATATATATATATATATATATATATATATATATATATAGTAGTTTCACGAGAGAAAGACTTTATTTAACTATTCCATTATTCTGATAGGTGTAAGAGCTGTGGAGTTGATGAGGTACGTTCTTGTGTACGAATACTGACTTTTTATATTACATGTAGACCAGCGTTTCCCAAACTTTGGGGTACGTTACCCCAGGAGAGTGGGATAACTATACGAGGGGGCACAAGCATATTGAAAACGCGTAAGCAAATGACTATTTTTTTTTTTTAAAAAAAATTATTAATTTACTGAAAGTAAACAGACAGTATACATTCTGACATAAAAAGTAATAAAATACACATTTGCACCGATATAATGATCTTACAAAGGTATCATTACTGCACGCAATGTATTACATAATTAATTTAACAGTAATATTAGAACAAGTTTAAGAATTACTAGTACCCCATGGGGTTATTATATATTAACTTATATACAAAAATTAACTCTTACCTTGATAATTTAAGGGTTTATAATTAATTCCTTAATTTAAGGTAAAAAGTTGCTTGATGTGCTCTCAAATGCCACCATTTTCCACGAAGGCATACGTATATGATACATTGGGAGGGGGAGGGATGAATAGATTAACAATTCCTCTGAAATAAGTAAATCCTTCGCAAACACTGTCAAGGTACTTTTATTGCATTACAAGGCCTTTGTTATAATTTTATGGATAGCATATGGAATTTTATTGAATTATGGAATTTTATAGATAAGATCGTATTTCGGAAAGACGTGCATATACGTCCGGCTCAATTAACGCTTTGGGTAAGAGAAACGTTTGTACACAGATGGCACTTAAGAGGTTACAGTCATATTGTAGTTTTAGCGTCAAGGTATAGGGTTATTGAATTAAATGCATTGCTATTGTTATGAAAGCGAGCCGCAATGAAAATTATGACTTAAGGCTACACGGTAACCTTTTTCAAAAAAAAAAAAAATGGAGACAGTTACAGTAAAAATAATTGATGTTTGATATTTAGATTATATTATTAGGCTGATTCTGTAAGCAAAAAGTCAGTTTGACCAGCCATTATTTTACAATTTTAAAAAATTAGGAATTTTTGAAGTTTTTCAAACTCTTATAAAATACGCAATTTTTAAAATTTTTTAGTAATTTTAAGTTATTTATGATTCTTAGATTATTACAAATAATATTTAGTATGGATTTGAAAATCTATTCCCTTGTTGATTTTTAATAATTATTTTTCTAGAAAAACCTGGACAAAACACGAAAATTTTTAAAATATCAATTTTAGCATTTTTTAGAAAAATAACTAGAGTACTCAGCCCTAAATCCATACTAACTTTTATAGAACATACATTTGGGAGTATATACAAAAAAATTCAAGGCTCTATCTTCAACAGGAAAAAAGCCTTAGGGATTAGAAAACACTTATACCTTCAAAATTAAAAGTCTGAGAAAAACGCATTTAAAGTTTGTAAAGTCATAAAACAAAAACTTATAATGCCCGTAAAACTCTAATTTTTTATATGTTATTTTCCAACGTATGTTCTACATTAAAACACTATTTTTATTAAATATGACTGAAAATTATATTTTTAATTCAAAATATTTTTTTTGCATATATTGATAGCATTTGTTAAGACGTCAGTTTATTCAGCTTTATTTTAACCTAATATTTCACAAAAGTTTTGAAACACGAAGCATTTATGTAGAAAATAATAATGATACTAACTTAATTTAAAAATAGTCAGGTTTGCTCATAAAATTTAATTTTTTTTCAGTTTTAAATTGGGGCAGTTTTTTTTTGGAAGTTTTAGCTCTTGTCGTACGACTTTAAAATACTAAAATATAGTACTACAATATGTTTAGTATAATGTAGTTTGGTATATATATATATATATATATATATATATATATATATATATATATATATATATATATATATATATATATATATATATATATATATACATCAAGGAAATATTCAGTTATATCTGCAGCATTTGAATTCAGAATACTTGTATTCGGAAGTCTAATTGTAGAATCAGCTGAGGACTGATTTTTAGATACATCATTTTCAGTAGTATTCCATCTCTTCAAAATATTGTTTCTCACAGAAACCCAGAACTCATTTGCCATGGTATTTTCTCTACAGGAAAAAATTAATGATAAAGCTTTTAAGTTACATAAATTTTTTAATGCAAAAATTGGCCATGAAATTAATCTTTATATATTAATTATGAGAACTCAAAAAACTCAAAACATAATCAAGCCGAAATGATTTTAGTAATGAAAATTGGAATTAATAACCATTTCAAACTAAAAGCTCAAAAATATTTTTAATTAATTCAAATTAAATGTGAAAAAATGCTTTAAATTAAACCAAAACCATAGCTCATAAAACTGCAAATAACTTAAAAACTTATTTGCTAACAGATCTGAAATTTCGTGGCAAGCATCTCAATGACATGGGCCACCAAAATATGGGGAAAAATTTTTAGGGTACTGTGTAGTCTTAGTATTGAATCGGATTTATTGAAACTTTGAGAAGCACTGATGTAGGCACTTAATTACGACACACATATATAATAGAACAAAAAGAAATGAACAAAAGCTTAACGTAACCTAATATATACATGTAGTGACCGATAAATTTTCCATCGAATCGAGGTTTACATACAAGGCTGCAACCGGAAGTTCAAAAACTCACATGACTTCCCATAACATCTCTTCTGATTGGTCCAGAGAATTGGAAGATGCTTATTATGTAATTCTTAATTTAAATACGCTGAACCTTTAATTCATAAGACATAAAGAAACAATTATATCCCGTTATGTGGGTATTTAAAATTGACTAGTTTACTCGAAATCCTGCAGGGTAAGGGTGATTACGAATTAAAAAAACAACTTCAAAGTTAAAATTAACGTGAAGTATTACATATATATAGATAAAAATTGATTTACTCACTTATCACAAGATGTTTGGAACAATTGAATCAATATACTTAAAATCTGTTAAGCGTGTTTCTTTATTAAACAGTGATCGACTAATGGGTTTCTCTGGACATTTACTCTCAAGTGGGGGGTGACAGCGTTAAAGATAAAAATAATTCAGTATTTCAATTACAAGATCTACAGATTTGATTTTTAACAAACATATCAGTTTTGTTGCGTAAAAGGTCTACTAAGAATTGATTTTTTTGGAAATGGACTCCAAAGAGAGAAAACGGGGATGTGAAAGATAAACTTACTTCCAACATACAGAAATACATACAGAAATTGAAGTTGTGTTTCTTTGTTTATTTTTTCAAGAGGTAATTGTTATAAGAACTTTTTAATACATTTGAAAGATTACTACTAGGAGTTATATATCAATAATTTCAGAATAATATATAACCATTGAACATCGTGAAATGCCCAGCAAAGTGGAGCTAGTGCTCTTATAAATGAAAATTTTCTTATTTAATGCCCATTGTTTGCCCTCATATTTATATCTTTTCCTTGATATATAGGAAACATTTAACATGCATCAAGCATATATAAAACTCCAATAGCTATAAATAGTTTAACAGCTTATAAGAGTACTTACAAACTTATGTGTACCGAAATTGTTATTTCACGCAGCACCAACTAGAGCAAATATCAGCAGGACTATAATACAAATAGAAACCTAAATATATTTTATTAACTTACGAATCTATTCGAATATGGAATCAATTTTATTGGATCAATCGAAACTTGTATTTTATAATGCGGAATAGAATAGTTTCAATTATCTGCCATAACACATTTCTACGCAAAATCAAGGTATCCGACTACGTTCGGAACCTTGATTTTAAAAAGCGCACAAATGAATAATTTTCATGATATTTAGTGTCAACTTAGATTAGAATATATGCTTAAAATTGATTTAAGGACATTTTGACAAAAACAAATATATTTCAATACAATATTTTGGCAAAAAATTAACTTAGAATAATTTTTATTCCAAATGCTCTCCTTTTGTGAAAAATGTTTTATTAGAATAATATTTTGCCTGTATATAGCTCAGACCTCTGCTCAGAGGCTCAACTAGAATTTTTTGAATATATAACTTAGAAGTGGATTTATTCATATTTTACGACAGCAGAGGGGAGCAATTGTAAGAAAAAAAAGACGCGAATAATTATTTCAATTGGTGGTAACTCTGAAAATATTATGAATTTTTTAAAAATATCTAATTCGGCCTCTGAAGAGAGGTCTGAGCTATATACAGGCAAAACATTATTATAAGAGAACCATTTTTCACAAAAGGAGAACATTTGTAAGAAAGATTAACCAAAGTTAATTTTTTGTCAAAATGTCCTTAAGACAATTTCATACATGCTTTCTAATCTAAGTGACACTAAATATCAAGGAAATTATCCATTTATGTGCTTTTTAAAATCACGATTTCGAACGTAGTCGGATACCTTAAGGAAGTGTCATGTAATTTAACTTAAAAGATTTTAAATTCAGAGACATGACGTAATTGACATGAGATCTCTTAATTTTTAATCATAATCATGAGGCTAGATAATACAAACTAATCATAAAAAGTAAAACAAAAAATTGAAAAAGTATATTCACATACACACAAGTATAACATGATTAATAAGTCTAATTAAATATATCTTTGTTTGAGGATTTTCATTTTAGGTTTCATGGGAAATTTATATTCACATAGTATGTGATAACTTTCTATGCTCATATTTTTTTTTATAAAAATGGGAAATATGTTAAGGATTCTAATTTTAAAAAGTTATGTATGTGTATGCTTTCAGATTCACGTTAACCCAGCAATGTAGCATAAAAGCATCATTACCAATAACAAACAAGTTCTGTTCTCATAGCTTAGAATGCCCTCCTATAGTGGGATTGAGGCATATTTAATTTGTAAGGCTTCAGTATCATATGTTTGGTATTGTATAAAGCGGTGCACCAAGTTTCATATCTTTCTTATCATTCAACTGGGGTAGATAACACATTTAATGGTTGTAAGATGTGAAATTTTATAACGAGGAGAAAAATGCACTTTTTATATAAACAATTAAATATCATTACCATCTTATGAATTTATCCAATTGTTTCTTTTTTATAGGAGCGATATCCGAATGATCATGCTCAGAACTACTTCCTCCAAACTGTGAGTTCAAGTCATGATAACAGTGCAATGAAAAGATGTTCCGTGTAGAATACTCATGCAGATTAAAACTGCTGAGACTCCGACAATGAACAATTTTGTGTATGCGCGTGCGTGTGTGTGATCATTCTTGATATTTGTCAAATTATCGTGGTTTTTTTAGTTAATTTTTAGACATCTGAAAAGATAATTCAGTATCCCTTTCTCCTGAAGTGCCACGTTATCGAGAGAGGTAATTATCCTTTTTCTATGTATATATACAAGAAAAATATTATTGGAAAAACACAGTTGAATATTCAAATAAAGGACAGTATTAATTATTTTAGAAGTCACATCAAGATATATTTTTAAGGAAACATTTCTATAGCTTGGGAGGGCACTTGTAAGTTAATACGATATATTTTAAACCTGTCAAAAATTCAAGGTCCAATCTTTTTAACGATTATTCATAAAAAAATCGGTTTCAATATAGGTTTTAATCTCTTAATGCTAAATAAAATGAGAGGTGTTTTGAAATAGGGTATTCAAAGCTATGGTTTAGAGAAAATATTTACTAAAATTTCTAATCATATACACTATATATCAATAAATTATTAAACACCTATGATACAATATATAAGAAAAATTATTCATATTCAAAAGTTGGTAAATCCTCTACCTGATGAAATTACCCTAACTTCTGTGGCATACTTTTCCACCAAGTATTTGGATGATAAACAGTGGTATTTTCTTTCACTTGACTTGGAGAAAACATGCAAGTTTTTTCACCTTTTTAGGATGGTTGTTGCACCCCTTAATATGGTTATCCAACTCATCCCAAAAGTTTTCTATAGAATTGAAGTCTGGACTTTGGGCAGGCCAGTCCAGTCAGTTCAACCATCGTCATCAATGCCAATCCATGGTGGATCTCACAAAATGACGTGTGCGTTTGTCATCCTGTAAGTAACAATAATCCAACCCATAAAATTTACATAGTATAGGAAGTGCATTCTTGTGTAGGAAAGTGAAACATGATTATGGGGTTTAGCGTACTAGGAAACGGTATCAAGGGCATCGGACCTCATCCTTAGAAACATCCCCAGACAATGATTCCACCTCCGCCAAGCTTTACTGTAGGCACAATGACTTCTGGAAAAATTCATTCTCCAGGATTTGTCAGCCCATGCTTTGGTAAAGATTGAACCTTTATTCATCATTCCAGATAACCTGTTTCCACTCTTCTACGATCCAAGTTCGAAGTACAGTGCACCAAACTCAACCAATCAGTGTGGTTTAATTTTGCAATTAAAGGCTTATGAGTGGCAGCATGATCATGGAAATCAAGCAAACATGCTTATTGCAGATGATACTTATAAAAAAAAGTTCCAGTTGCTTGTTGAAACTCCTGGAATATGTTAGCTATCGGTTTGTTGCAATCTTTCCGAATTTCTGTAGACATCACTCATCGTCCTCTATCTCTTAGTTTCTTGTATCTGCTGGGTCGAAGCTGCAGTTTGACGGAATTGTTGGACTCAGGAAGTACAACAATTACTAATCACCTTCCACTAAAATCATGAAAGCCACTGTCTATTTTCAAATTTTTAACTTGCTAGATATGTCCCTTAGCGATCGGTTATTTCTAAGATATTCTAGAAGTGAATTAGCTCTGAGCTTCGTGGCGTTTTTAATGCGACTAAATTCCAATGTCGTTCCTACACGATCTTCAAGTACCAAAGACATTTGCAGATCGGGTACACAGATACCCTAATTTGCTTGGATGTCCAAATACATGTTGGTAGATTGTGTATTTTAAGTCATTAAATATGTATACATTAACAATTCAAATTTTTAGTATTTATTAATATTCCCGTATTTACTCATTTTTTGTGAGTATTAAAAGTTGTATTAACATTGATGTATTTGTGTAAGTTAATCTTGGTAAAAATATATTATCTTTAAAAATTTGTTTTTTAAAAAAAAAATCTCTGTTACCATTTTACATTTGCCAACTTAATATTTTCACTTACCAGTACATTTATGCACTTTAAAAATATCCCTGAATCCCTTATTTCAATAATCAAAATCCAAAACAGAATAGAGCAGCCCATAATACATACATCTTAGTCGTAAAGAATGATGAATGAAATTCATACCCATGACCAATCATGTATTTTGAACTGATACAAATTCAAACTGACATACAACGGAACAAAATTTCTGGACTTTGAATTCCATTTCTACTTTTTGGATACAGAGTCACGCTTTTCGAATGAAGTTCTTCATGTGAAATGCATGACCGTAAAAGTAATGCGACCAAATCATGTCTATTTCTTTTAAAGAAACTCAGTCTTGGAATAAAAAAAAACTCGCATTTTTCACTGATTTATACTTTTCGGTCGTGATTTCATGTGGTTTGCGGAATACCGGATAAGATCGTTGAATTTAACATATATTTAAACGCTGCTAACTTGGTATATCGCTGAATTCGCTTTATGATATTTGAATCGACTTTTGTGAAAGTGCTTTCATTTTTACTTTATCGATTCTGTTTCTTTAATTCAGTTTACTGTTAAATTTTTTTTATTATTTTAGAACTTTCTGCAGTTATATAATTAATTAAATATGTTATTTAAATACAGAAATGTATTATTTAAAAAGAGAAAAATTCACTTTTAGTTTAAATTTTTGTATTATGTAAATGAAGGAATATTATTAATTTATAAGTATCCCGTTGCTTTTGGAATGAAAGAATAACCGCGATGGTTTGTTGAAGGACTGTCTTTTATCAATAAAACTTTTAAATACATGTAAATCTTGTCATCTAATTATATTTATAGTAACTATATAATTCAATCTCTGAGCACATACCCCACCTGCATTTAATTGGAAATTGATTGGGAAAATTTCGAAACAAATATTTATTTGTTTATTTTTGCAGAATGGAATGTTAATGTGCTTACACACTAGGCTTATTAAAATAAGTAATTTTTTTTTTCTCTGTTGATGAGTTTTAAATGTATTACAAATTTATATATATATATATTAGAGGACCCGACAGACGTTGTCCTGTACACACATCTTAAATTCATTTCCGATAAGAAATAATTTTATATTAAAAAGTTTAACAATGTATGTAATTAATTAGCTACACAAATATATTTTTAGGTTAGGATAATTGTTCTCAACGCACGTGTAAATTTAATAGAAAATCATGTAAAATACTCATTTCAATTGCATACTAAATTTGGAGATTGCATAGTTTTTTATGCACACTTCAAAACTCTTCAAACACTAATTACATCTGATGTAATAATTTAATTAACACAGGATTTATTTCAACAAAATAATAACACGGACAAAATAGTTTCCTGAAATGATCACAGCACTAACTGTCGGGACCAACTTGAATTATAATAAAAAAATTTTGAATATTCGATACTGTGATCGTAGCGCAGTCTGCCGGATTCAATGTAAAACATTTCAAGATCAACAATTTATAAATAAAAAATTAATTAAATAAACATTTCTAAACCGAACTATAAATCTAAACCATTCTCGAGTCCATTGGAACAGACAAAAACTTTCATCAAAATCGGTCCAGCCGTTTAGGAGGAGTTCAGTTACATACACACGCACAGAAGAATTTCATATATAAAGATTATTTAAAAAGATAATAATTAAAAACGCTAAAAAGCGTGAATCGTATGCATTTTCGGAACAATAAAGACCCGGTTTGGCCAGTTTGGCTGAAAATCAATTTTCGACGCCAACTTACGTCTTTTTCAATTCAAACTATTAGCTCCTAATCTCTATACATATTTTATTTATTTGTTTGTTTATTTATTTATTTATCTTGGTAAAATTTTCAATCGTTAATAAAATACATTTTAAAGCGCTCAATTGAGCTGAAATGTAATGTACATGATTATTTTGGATAATAATACAACAATTTAGTTATAATTAATAAAAATTAAATGATTATAACTAATTATTTAAAAATTAGAAATACAGCCACGTTGGCTACTTAGCGACCCTTTTGGCGACATATGTCAAAATTTGAAAAGGTTTTTTTCTCACGTGTTAAATAAAGCATTCAGTTGAAAGGAAATTTTATATACACGATTGTTTTGGGTGACAATACGATACTTTAATGATAATTAATAAAAATTAATTACCACTTAATGTTGTGATTCTGTCATATATATATACATATTTATATTAATTGCAACTATTTAATAAAAAGTAGCTAAAATAAATTTTTCTTTGTTGATCTAAGTAGGAATTTATTTAAAAAAAATTTATATTACTTGTTTATAACAATAGCGTTGCTACAGCAATGCAGATGAATGTTGAGTTGTATTTTTTGAATGTTTTTAATTAATATATTTTTAACTAATTGCGATATCGGACCGAATTGTGAATCTAAACCATTCTCGAATTTACTTGAACCCACACAAAAACTTCATCGAAATCGGTCCAGCCGTTTAGGAGGAGTTTAGTGACAAACACACGCACAGAAGAAGATATAAAGATATATATATATATATATATATATATATATATATATATATATATATATATATATATATATATATATATATATATATATATATATATTGTGTGACTTAGATTTACTTCAGACTTACTTAGACAATCTTGAGACATAATTTCTTTCCAACATCAAGCAATTATCTCAGGATGAGTGGTACAATACAAAATCCTATTTAATGCATCTTGACGATATTAGCGTAATTTCTTAATGTTAAAAGAGTTGGAAGATCAAGGAAAATTAAAGTACGACAAATGTGGCTGCAAAGTTAAGGATTGTTCACAGCATCGTCCTTGAACTTTGAAAGTATTTAAATTACAGTAACAGCTTGCTGAACAATTGGTGATCCACGAAAAATAACGTCGACTCTGAAACAATATACTGCCATAAAAATGAGAGGAACCAGACGGCAAACCATATAAGTAATCTCAAAACAATTGGGATAGATTAAAGAACAACAAATATCTCATTTTACCATTATCCAGTATGTGATAAAGGAGGATCTTCTTACACAACAACCAATAAGATTAACATTGTTGCTTTTGATATGCAATTGAGCAAGCCATACGAGCCCTTCCTGTTCGCTTCGTCAACAATGTAATCAACCAGCATTGCATTTCTCAGATGCTGAAGTCAGCAACCATGCTCTATCTTCGATGCCTCGAAAACGAATCTTTCAAGATGATAACTCAAATTTGAATATGTTTTGACCAACTGCGAACATGGAAATAGTTCAAATATTGCCCTCTCCAGGACGTAACACAGATATCCCTCTTTCTCTCTCCCATTGATAACATTTGGTCATGGTTTATTGAGATACGAGTCAGTCACTACTTTTTATCTCTACTATTGATTAATTGGGATGTAGATTTCAAATTGATATTGACTCGCTCAGATTTGTCATCCAAGTCAATTTGATGCTTAATTGGTTTAGAACCTTTTGTATGGTAGGGTGGGAAACTCTGTGCATTATCTCCTAGCCCTTTATACGTACAATACGTAAATTTTGTTATTTGCTTTTGGATTTTCCTTCTTGTTCATGCCATTTTAATTGCCATCAGTATATATAAATGAGTGCGTGTGAGTTTGTGTGTGTAGAATAATTCTCTATTTCAATTTCCTTAAGATACTAAAGATGAACATTCTTTAATTCATCATAATCTTAAACTGCCAAGACATCTCGTATGAAACTTAATTCTTGCCTAACAAAAAAAATACAATTTCAACTTCGCCTTTTATCTTCTTAAAAGCTTATAGTGAAGTGTTACAATATTTCTTCAGTGACAAATCAGCGATTTAAACCCTAAAGTCATATGCTTAAGGAATGTTTCATTAACGTCCAGTAAAAGAGGTATATAAGATGACATATTTAAAAGGAAAGAAAACACTATTGTCAATTTTAATTTATATATAAGTTGTACTGCTCGCGTTTTGTATTTTTGTGTAATAAAATGCCTTTTGAAAAAGTATCCTCATTTTTTCTGGTCTCATGCCGTGTATTATTAATAACTATTACATATAGATTTGATTGCGCCACGTGTAATTCCATTGAATACTACATTTGGGTTTATAAAATATGTTTATGTATGTATCTCTCAATGATTTAATATATTTTTTTAAGTTCAAGATAAAATAAAAAATGATTTTTCAAGGGAAAGTTTATAAGCTACATAAACTTTTCACTAAAGTCGATTACTTTTTCTGGTACAATATTGCAATGTAATAATCTCATTTAATATATAATAGATTAAGTTAAATAAATCTTGAAGTATCACTCTTTTCATTATATTATACAATATTAATTTATAATTCTAAGCGCTAAATCCCACTCAGCTTTGCTGTTAATTTTAAGCATGATTATATTAGTTTAGATTTAATATCAAATTAACTCAGCGTTATGGGTACTAAGTACATTCGGTAGAGTTTCGAACTGTCAGTCCGTTCCTATAGCAGACGCTTTAATTAAATTCATCATTGAGCCGTTTAGAAATGGAAAACATAACTTACTCTCTCAATTTCTCCGGAATATTATTACGTTTGAAATGATGGCTGACAGTTTAATAGAATCAGTCATATTATGAAGAGGAATTCAAATAAATTCGAAAACCTCTTTTGGAATCGGAGGAAGCAAAAAAACTTGATTGAAATTGATAGATTTAAGAAGATATTAGTATTATATATATATATATATATATATCATCCATTATAAAATGAATTTTGGTTTGTAGTTCATTATAAATTCAATTGTAGAAAGTATATTAAGTATTAAGAAAAAATATTTTAAAAGTTTTCTTTGAGATTTCTTTTATTTATATGTCGAGTTCAATTTTGCTATAGATTTAACTATGAATTATCGCTAAAATTAATACAAGATATTACAAGTTAAGTTATGATGTGTTTATAATTTCGAATATTATGTTGTGAGGAAATTATCTGAATCAGTTATAAACTTGAGAAGCTTTCATAACTGCAGTATATTTTCATGAGTTTGATGCCAATATTTCACATATTTCGTGACACAATTTAAACTAAAGGAGTTTGATTGAGAGCCAAGAAATTTTGTATTGGGATTAACAAAAGCCCATTCAGTTAGCAAATATTTCAGCTTAAAGTTTCATTTTTAAGTTCCTTTGTCTGGTCTTGGACTCTTTTTATATTTTAGCAAATTAACCTAACAATTGTTTTGTGGTAAATTATCAAAAAGTTGCAAATTTTTTAAGTTTTATTATAAATATAGATTATTGTTATGGATATTACATTATATATGTATAGTAATTTACTATAAAAGATTATGATTATAAATATTACATTATATAGAGTAATTTATTATAAGAGATGATGATTATGAATATATTGCATTATATATAGTAATTTATTATAAAAGATGATGATTATGAATATTACATTATATATAGTAATTTATTATAAAATATGATGATTATGCATAGTACATTACGTAGAGTAATTTATTATAAAATGTAATGATTATGAATATTACATTTTGTATATTAATTTATTATAAAAGATGATGATTATGGATATTACATTATATATATATATATTAATTTATTATAAAAAAATATAGTAATTTATTATCAAAGATGATGATTATGGATATTATATTATGTATAGTAATTTATTACAAAAGACTATGATTATCGATAATCATCATTAGGAATATAAATATTGTCTATACACATAAATTAAGCTTTATGTTATAGGAAATTTAAGCTATGAGATTAAATAAATTGTTCTTTTTTCATAGCTTATCACACATTCATCTGAAGTTTTCTCTTATTTTTTAGTTTTAAGTTCAATAGAGAGAATTATACACATATTTTGGAATGCATATTTATTTTAGTCTTCGAACAAGTGCCAGAGTTTTAAAAAATTTATAAATATCCATTCTCAATTCAAATGTAGGTTGAGAAAGCGAAATCATTTGTTACCTATAAAATCAACAGATCAAACGTTAGTATAATATTCAATGTATTTAGATAGTAAGTACATATTATAATTCTGCCGACTGTAATAGACCCGTGAAAAAATAACAGTTTCATCCAATCTTAAAATTATACCAATAAATAATGATTAAATTATTTTGCATAACATTCAATTAGAAAATTTCAATTTATTGCTACCGTTTTGAAGCATTATTAGATGGGTTATTGTATGTATCTAAAGCAGTTAGTTAGATCTATACGTGCTATAGGTCTATACTGTCTAACATCTCCAATGCCACTTGATTTCCTAGCAGAGTGCACAACAATCGAAATCATTCAGCCTAATATACAGCCAAATATTTATCAAATTACATGTACATAATTTACATTAGGCTATGTGTCACCACTTCAAACATGCGGTATGCCACATATAACGTTGTATTATACTGCAGAAGCTTAATTCTCTTGACCAGAGTAGGCTAATATCAGTCACTCGTAATGTCAGAAGCACTGTGATTTACTTAGAAGCAATGTAACATTACAGGAATGAATTGTAAATGTACATGATCAAAGAGTATGTGATAATGTATGTGATCCAAAAGGTTTGTTTATAAATGATGATACCATAATAATTTCATATATAACTGAGGAAAAAAATATTTATACATTTGTTCATAATTTACACTTTACAATTTGATCACAAGATTAAGAAGGTAAACTGAATAGTTAGAATTTATTAACGCCGCACTATATGAGGCAAAACAAGGGCTACTGGTGACGGGCATCATAATTGTGAACCCTGATCAAGTAACGAGGAGGACACCTGGATTGGCATTCCCTCTCCACACTAGTACACCCTACCAAATGAAAGACTTTAAGCCTTGTTCTATTTATCGAGCATCAGTCACTCTCAGCGGCAGAACTTCACTGCTTGAACTCATGATGTATCACACGAGTGTGTGAGTGAGTGGGTGACTATTAACGTCACACTATGTAGCTACTCGAGGGCCTTTGGCAATGGACCACGTAATTTTGAACTATGGTCAATTGACGAGGACAACACCTGAGTTGGCCACCCCTCTTCTAACCAGATTTTTAGAATATAAAACATTGAGAGAATTATTTTCAAAGCGAATTCTTCGATTTTATCTTCCGTACTACACCAAAATGTTTTAAAAAATATTGAATTTTACGTTTGATACACAATTAGCAAGAAATATAAAATCTGACAAAAATATTTAACGTACATCGCTCCTCTACACAAAATAAAGTCTTTAGTGGCACTTGATGGTCATTTTCGGGTAATACGTACCATTAAAAATACAGATACTTACATTAAAATTTATATAAACATAAAAAAAAAATGTTACATTCTTTGCAACATTTCAGGTAAAACAATAATTGATCTGTGTTGTCTCAATTTTGTATATGCGTCTTGCGCATAGATTCCATAGTATTTTTAAAAACATAATCGAGCAAGAAATACTCTTTCGTACAAGTAAGTACTCGAGAAACATGTAAGAAATTCATAGGCAGTAGTGAACAATTGAGATAAAACTTCAGAAACATTGGCAATATTCAAAAAACATTCGTAACAATTCAGGAAATTTTTATGAAACCGCGCTATATATAAAGATAAAACGGCTTTCTTTATTCTCACAGCATTTATTTCAAAGACTGTAAAGGATATTCTTTTACATTGAACTCAAATTATTCGATGTAATAGAAAGGTGATTCTACTTTTATATTTCCATTTAAGTTTCTATGATCTATAATATTAGTAATATAATCAATATTTTTTAATTTTTTAATCTTATAGAATTTATTCGAATGTAATTATTTTATAGAGGAAATCAAAACGAAAATTAATAATTCAATGGGTTTTATATATGTTCATTTTTATTTTTATAAGTTTAATGCAATGTGTTATGAAAAACTTTCTATGACTGACACAGTAATTAAACTTTAAATTCTGTGGATATAACTCTCAATACAGTGACCTGAATGAAGATTTACATAAGACATGGATAAGCTCTTACTTTGGCTGCTTAACTGTAACTGCGCGAACAGTCTTTCACAGTGTTTGTGCTAATTTACATGCATAACTAAATACTTAAAAATCCTACTTTTTATTTTGATATTCTTTTTTTAAAACAAAAAATTAATTCGTTTCTTCATTGAAAAGAGACAGTTTTTTTTTTTCTCAAATAAAAAAAAAATTAAGATAGAATTTGAAAATATTTTTTTTTTGGAAAGTGTAAATATATTGTTGTGGTTAATGTCACCTGTCTGACGCTGTCAGAACGAGGCCCACGAATTTCATTGTGACAAGGGGTTAGAAGTACGCCTGTCATTAGCCTTGAGCACCATATAGGTGAAAGTACACATTAGTTTGGCCAAGTTCCCCGAAGGGACGATAGATGGCGACACCACCGATCCCCACCTCCACAATTTAGGCATAAAATTAAAGGGGAGGGAAATATTCTCCAGTTCCCGGCACTCGTGATTCAGCCCACAAGACTTTCGGACCCACTGATTTAACGAGCACGTGTTCCGTGTGTACTCGGAGGGTATTTGGTGGCATCGGACAGCGAACCCAGGCCTTCGGGTGTAGAGTCTGATGCTCTAACTACTAGGCTACCCACGGCCCAGCTGCAAATCTTTATTATGTAAATTATAATATTTAACATTTAAGTTTTCGAAACAATGTTTACCCTCTAAGCATGTAGAAATTAAAGAAAATCAATGAAAAAGTCAATACAAATGTATCGTATACATTAATAGCCACAGAAATTGGACATTCCAGGAGCATTGTAATTTACAATCTTATATTGTGGTATCCTGACAATCTCATTTTATTTCTGAGCAAACAATTTATAAGTGGATTTTTCTATAATAATACATACTTAGATTATGGTACACAGAGGTTTCATCACTATCGTTGGACAGTAGAAATTTCTGATCTAATACTATTGTTCCTTTGCACTTGCAAAATTTGAATTCTCAAAACTTTTTGTTAGAGATATTTAACATAATCAATTGTTCACTAAATATTCCGTTTTCTTTTGCGCTAGGTGGACGGGATATTTTTTTCGTACTGAAGCCATAAAAATAAATGTAAGCGCATTGTTTAAGAAAGTTATAAGAAATCAGAGAATAATACAATCACGTTTTTCGTATTTCTAAAAAAAAGCCTACTGAAGCTCTATATACCATCCCCATCCCCAAAAAAATGATGGGTTCAAAACCTCATTTTAGGAGTAATTATCAATACATAGCCTCGAAACTCCTATTTGGTAAATTATATAAAAAAAAGAAAGGTTCATTATAATTTTAAGATATAAAAATGCTTACGGAAGCAGATCATATTCTTTAAGACCATGTAACATCAGTTTCAGTGAAATTGATGCAATTCTTATTGAAATGCAGTCATCGAAATTTATTAAAAGTCAATTTACATCTTGAAAAAAATATTTAGTTAAATAATTATTTGATAATGTGTCACAATACTATGCTACATGATGGTTTTTGTCAACGAACTTCGAAGTTTTTAACCATTGGTGAGTAACGAGGATAACATGAGAGTTAACATCCCACTTCCACACTATACAAACATAAGGACTTATAGCTTAGGTCAGTACTTCTCAGACTTTCAATATACGCGACCCACTATTCAATCATCATTTTCATCGCGCATTCCTCCGTTCAATAACAATGTATAGAGCTCAATAATACTATACTTTGACACTAAAGATGTGACAAACCTATACGGAACTTTCTCACTAACCTTCTGAGACGTCTTTTTAGGGAAATTTAATTCCCCTACCTATTTCTAATCAGCTCCAAAAAGAGGACATGATTCCTTGTTTTGCAGATTAGATAAAGTATTTAAGTCAAACGGAATAGTAAAGTAAAAAGTAGTAGGAGAGAGAGATTGAAGCAGAAAGGTATAATAGTGAAATTAGAGATTTATTATTGAAGATTTCTAGGTGGATAAATTAATCTCAGGAAGAGTTGAGATTCAGTGTGGTAAATATTGATTTATATTTAAAGTCTCATTAAAGTTTTATATTGTGAATTAAAGTTAAATGTTCAATAGGAACATTATTGAATATAATTCTGGGATCTCTTATCGCTGTAATCTCTGCGTGATCGATATTCTAATTGTTAGTTAATTGGATCAGTAAATATTTAAGTTAATTTAAAGGAAAGTCCCTTTTAAACCTCATATAACTATTTTGATATATCTGTTAATAAAAGTCTTTGATTCTATTTGGGAAAGATAACCAAATATAAGGTTATTTATAAAAATGGCTACTGGCTCTTATCTGACTCCAAATCATTCTCGTTCTCAAAGTGAGATCCAAGGGGATCTTCACAAAGATACAATACGACTTTAACCTCTTATGTGCCATCGGCGCACTTAAACGCCTCGCTCAGCCAAAGCATGAGTTTTCTGGACTTATATATACGTCTTTCCGAAGTACGATCTTTTCTGTGCAGTTCTGTTCATAAAACTATTGCGAAAGATTGTGAATGTAATAAGAGGAACTTGACAGTGTGTGTTTGTGCAAAGGATTTACTTACTTCCTTACTTACTTCAGAGGTTATATTTTCTTAATTACTTCTTTTCTCCTCCCTCTTAAAAAACATCCAAATCCGCTTGTCTACGTGGAAAACAGTGACATTGGGGAGGGAATCGCGTAACTTTTAATCGGCAGTTAAGGAATAAGTTAAAAACCGTTCACATTATCAAGATAAGTGATAATACAAGCCCATGTGATCACTGATAATTATGAAACTTATTCTTAACTTAGTATTGTTAAATTAATAATAAAATACATTGTGCAGCACTGATATTTTTATGAGTGTATTATATCAGTGTAAATGTCTATTTTATATTTTATTATATCAGAAAGTATTTTGTTTGTTTACTTTCAGTTAATTAATATTTTTAAATGATCCTTTGTTTTAGATTTTTCAATATGCTCGCGCCCCCTCGTACAGTTATCATGCCCCCCCAAGGGAGATGCACCCCACAGTTTTAGAAACTCTGGCTTAGGTAGAATTTCCATGCATCAGCGCCTCACCATGATATTTGGTGTCATCAGTGCTAGAGCCCATTACTTGACACGAACCATGCAGACAACGAGTTCGCAACCACACGGGTACCGCGACTACTAATTTAATTTATCGTTTAAAAGTATTGAAACAAAAATAAATATTTTTTTTTTTATTTACAAATGTATTCCTTTCAAGTATTTATAAGGTTATAAATAGTTTATTACATTCGAAACATCGGTATGAGGTGTACACTTGCATCTTTTGGGTAGACTTTTTTCATTTTTATGTGAACCGCTTTATTACGCCTTTAAAATTTGTTTATACATATGCTGTACAAAACACTAAGATACGGACAACACTATCATCCATAAAACACTTTAAATGTAAGCAAAATCAAAATTAGAAAACAGTTATTTTATGTACAGAAGAAGTCTTTATATGCAAATTTTTTAAAGGTCTGTTCATAAAACGTGATATCGTTCAAAGATATATTGAATTTATAAGGTTTTGACGCGTTAAGTTGCTGATTAAAAAGTTTAACAGGAAAGATTTAATAGACTCCGAACTTAACATTTTTTCTTATAGGCAAACATAGATGATTTTATGCGTGGCCGAATTATTGGAAAGATCGAAGAAGGGCGAAAAATAACAAATGTTGCCACCAATATTGTTGTCATTTCACAGCATTCCAAAAGGCTTGGAATAGTTTAAAACTAGCGCAATGAAAATAAACGGCACGGGGAGGTCAAATGTTAGGTCCAGGACATTGAACGCCTGGCAGAAGACAGATATATCGTCCTATCAGCAAAAATAAACAGGCGCAAAATATTTCAGCAGGCGGCAAATCATTTATTATTGTGCCTTTATTATTTATAGCAATATTCATTTATAAAATGTATGCCAAACGTTTAGTCAAAACAAGTAATATACGCATTTTAGACCTGTTGTGTGTGTCCCATTGACCAGACAGCACCGTACTGCCCGTTTGCAATGGTGTCGTGAGCATCACAATTAATGAACAGGTATGGGTATGCGCATTCTCAGAATGAAAGTAGGTTCAGTCTGTCATTAAATTTAATTAATTATCATGGCGCGAAGTGGTATCGCTTATCGTCCAGAAAACAATCCGTGTATATAAAAGTACCGATATGCAACTGAATGCGTTGAAACGGCATCATGATAAAAAAACCGCACGTTTTAACATGTGGTCGCGAACAGGGACTATGACGGGCCAACGAACATTGATGAAGTGGCTGTATTTCTTTCATCATGTTTTAATCAATTAATTTTTATTAATTCGATAAAAAATTACTGTATTTTCATGGACGACAACGCAACATGTTCATCGAACACTCGCTCAGTTGATTGTTTAACAGCGATTTTATTCAACGTCTCGTATGGCCAGCGCGTTCTCCAGATCTAAACCCCAATGAAAATGTGTGGGATTTTTTGGGAGGTATAGTTGCTGGTCGAAACTATTGCAATAAAACAATGATGTATTATTCAGATTGAATGAATTTCAACAGCTGCTATAATGTTGTGCAAAGATAATGGGAATGTTGCATTACATTTTAAATATGATTTCTTTAGGACTGCTGACTTTTAGGCATTGGCTCCGGATGTAGATCCAATGAACATTTCCAATTTTAAGATGACAGCTTTTTTTTCCAGAAAACATTTGTGGCTTTATTCTAATGGTACAGTGTGGCAACTATATTTTATCCTAAAAGGTCATGTCTTGGCTTAATGTTATGCTACATAGACTTTACATAGTCCCACAGAAAATAGTCAGAAGTGTATAAATATAAATGGAAAAAACACTTGAAGAAAATTGATAAAGATCGGTCAAAACGTTTAATTTAAGAAATCAATATTACAAATGGCAGTTTTTTTATGTATATGTTGCAGTCTTTTATTCAGATTTCTTAAAGGTCATAATTGTTCAATATCAGCAAAGATGTATTAATCATGGCTTATACCGATATTGACTGTAACGTTAAATGCTTCATCGTTTTTGAAGTAACAGGATTCACCAGCCCATAAAAAGTGCCAAACAGTTTTTCTTATAGGCGAACATACGGTACAGTGGAGGAAATACATGAATAAGGACATTTTTTTGAAATATGTATGTCCATTCAACCAATATTGTTAATGTCATTCATCGCTAAACAAAAGGCTTGATGAAAATAGTTTAACGAGCGCAAAGAAAATAATCGTTTTGACGGACGAATATCGACGAATCTACGCCTTGCTTGAATGATCGTTTTGATGAATTGCCAAACCAAACTGAGAATAAATGGTTATTGACAGCTGTTAAATCGTTTTGGAAAAATATTCGAGATTAAACTTTATTATTGAAAAAAAAACCATTATTTATATTTTAAAGAATGTGAGCTATAATAGTAAGAATTGAAAAAAAAAATCTCAATAACATAAAAATTTGTCAATGGGTTGTTTAAATTCAATAAAGAAAAATTTTTTTTGTCATTATCAAATAGTTGCAATTAATAGAAATATTTATGAGCTTAACAGAATCACAACATTAAGTGTAAAAATTGCAACATAATTATCATTAAAGTATCGAAAATTGCCATCCAAAACAATGTGTATATAAAATTTCGGTGCAAAGAAGGCGTTGAAATGCAAATGATTAACAGAATTGCAACAGGTAGCGCTATGTCGTATGCAAAAATTATGCCAATGTGGCTGTATTATTATCGGTGGTTATATTAGTTTTAACAAAATTAATCTTTTATTAATTATAAGTGAAATTTGTATTGTCATCCAAATTTCATGTTTTTGTAAAATCGTCGGCAGCTCGTGAGGGCTTTAAATTGTATTTTATTAACGTGCATTGTATTCCACCAAGATAGCGTAACAGCAACTAAATAATGGGTGTTTTTTAGAGTGGACGGACGAGGGTCGGATAGCTCGGAAATAAAACAACGATGTGATTATTCGATTGACATGAATTTTTTTTTTTTATTCGAAAGATAATTTTGTGGCATTACATTTTAAATATGACAATTGGCAGCACAGTGGTCAACTGCTCCACGGTTTCTGGCTTCGGATGTCGGAGACGTCCAAGCGTGGGCTGCGTCCAGATTCCGATGACAGGATTCCTTTCCAAAACCATCGCCGCCTATCGTAAATAACACAGCGAATGTGTCTTCCAAGGAGCTGGCGTGCTGATTGGCAGCAGGTCGACTTTTATAGACAGAAAATAGTCTTCAATTTGTTAAACCATGATCTGGGAATTCAAGTAAGTCCATGCCGGTGAACGGCGCATTCCAAACGTGCATTCAATAAACGCCATTGTGGACGAACACCCGTGACATGTTGCGTATGGTCTTGGGGAACCACAGCATATCCTGGACATCACGATTGTTCAACGAATGGGAAATTTAGAACAGGCTCTATACCGATAAACCAGTTTTACAGCCCTAAGATATTCCTTTCATCGTTTTTGCCAGGAGCTGTATTCCAGCAGGATAATGCACGTGTAACATGTTTCGCCATAGACTGTCAAAGCTTCATCTTGATTCGCAGCAGTTACAGCTTTCCTTGGCCTGCGTATTCAAACGGATATGCGTCACCGAAACAAAATTCGAGTGGGAAATCGTTAGGCGGCGTATCGCTCGTTTTGATCTTCGACGAATCTACGTTGCTACGACAGACGAACTTTGGATGAATTGCCAAACAAACAAATAAATACTCTTCCGCAGACAGATATTAAAATTTGTTTAACTCCATGCCGCGTCGTGTAGCAGCTCTTATTACGGCGAGTGGTAAAAAATACTAATTTTGTCTCTTTTAACTGTTTGTTTGGTTTGAAAAAATGTCAATACTACAAAATTTGACATTGGGTCGTTTAACTGTGTATTGAATTTCATTTAACTATTGATATTCCTTCATGGTGTTGCAATTTTCACAAACAGGAGTTTATTATTAATCTTATCAACCTATTTAGTGCATGACTTTGATTTAAATGTTTTTTTAAAATATTAATCTTATGCTACCAGAGGATAAAACCTCTGAAAGAGAATTTCTTAAAAAATGATAGTTAAAAGGTTTAAAGAAACTCCACACGTTACATTGAATTAAACATGTGTCTCAAAATTACAATTCAAAATGCTCAAAATAACACATCCCATCCTTGTATTTCTGAGCTAATTGTAGAGAATGAAAAAACATAGGTTTTAGTAAAAAATTTACATCTATTACTAAGATCAACTAATTGAAAGTAGATACTGTACAGAAATTCAATGCGAATGTGCAGGAAAAATATAATTGCATATCTTGTAAAATAATAAATGTGTTTGTACTATAGAGTTAGATACTTTATTTTAACCCTGCATTTTTGAATACTTAAGTTTAAAACTATTAAAATCGGGAATTTATGCACTGTATTCTAACAATCGATAATAATCATTAAGCAAATTAATGACCTTATTTTGTAAATTTGAACCATGCACTCTAAATAATTGCCATACGCACTCCAGTTACTTATTAAAGTAAGAATACTTTAGTTAAATCACTTTTTGCTGACGCCTTCAGTTAATAAATTGATTTCACTTAATTTCAATAGCACAGCAAAATCAAGCAGCTTTTCCTGATTAGTATACATTAACGTAAGATAATTTCAAAAAAGTAGTATTTTATAAAAAGAAATGGTTTTGAAACAAAGTATTGGAATAAATTTATTGCTTGATTTTTTTTTATTTTAAAAAAGAAGGCTACTATGCTACACTATGGATTAAAATATGTTACCAGAATGTTTCATTTTAATAGATCCTATTAAACACGCCATGTGCATTTTCTTGTTGAATAGATCCATAGTTATTTTAATTTTATTTTGATTGATTTTATCCTGCTTTTGATATCTAGTTATTTGCTCCAACATTCAATACGTGAATGTGAGATAAGTTTGTCAAACAAAAGCTGAAATTGGAATAGACTTATTTTTGAGTTTCATGCAGTTAAAAAAAAATTAAATGTCCATGTTAAAGTTTTTTTGTTGTTGTTGTTGTCGTTCTCCACAGTAAAATAACTTAGAAAGATCGATTGCGAAAATTGATCAAACTCTGACCTATATCAGATGCATGGGATTTAATTATTATTTAGTAGCGTAGTTGTTTTGTCGCTGGCCTTCTGCACCCAAGTTTGTGGGTTCGTCCTCGCCCCAAGTCGGTGGATTTTTATTTTGCGGAAAATCGACAGCAGACACGTCTATGATTATACGGCATGTAAAACATCTCTCTAGATTGTCTGTTTCGCTTGGTTGCTCTCAGCGAAATTAAATCTTAGTGCAGGTTGACATCGTCAGAGCTCAGGTGCCTCCCTCTGGGGAGGAAAATGGGCGTCAAAATTACTTGCGGCAATTGGTGTCTCCTATATTGTGCCACTTTAAAAAGTGATACCAGCACTTGGACAATCTACTAGGTCTGCAAAGGTTCAAAATACCAATGTGCAGCCCCATTAGAAAAAATATATTATCTAGTACTTAAAAACAAGTTGTCCGTACACTAAGCGACACGCTTACTAGTAGAGTTGGACTTCAATGACGATTTGACTGTCCTCAACATCTTGATAGTTGAAAATGTTGCGATTGTTTGCGCCCATCATCTCATGACCTTACATTGGCCATCTCGAGACCAATAGGATACAGGTGTGCGGTGAGATAGCTCAGGTGGGTATTTATTTCAAAGACTGATTGGTCCGTTAATTTTACATCATGTGTAAGGTCGTACCTGATAGGTCAATGGGATCCTAAACTTCCTATTTTATATTCATTGGGTACATATGTGGAGTGCTGTTTCCGTCGCCTGGAAATGGCAAGGTTAATTTCGGATTTTGATGCCCTAACGAGGGTGGACATTCAACCTAGGCGAAGGGGTGGGGGCAGGGAATTTTTTTTTCGTTACCTTAGATGCAGATCTGACTGGCAATTCATTGAAAATTTTGACTGCCCCTCTAGTCTAAGAAGTTTTCTTCAATCAATTCTACAGTTTGTGTCTAATTTAATTTTTACTTACTTTTACCAAATGTTTCAATTATTGGTCATTTCAGGGTTCTTTTCTAATGTGATATAACTATTCACAGGCAACAAAGATGCAGTACGAGGAATCATTTTATCCAAATTATGTGATTTGTAGAATCTGGACTTTTTTCTTAATTGATGCATCTCAAGATCTTTATGAATGTTACTACAAACGGGTCTCGTCGTTTAAAGTTTCTCTCATGTAAATATGCGAAACATAACTTCATTCTTAAGTGTTCATCATCATAATTTTGCCTTAAGGTGTTATCAGATCCTACAAAAATCAATGTCAAAAGCCTGAATTTTTTCCTGATTTAATTATCTGCCTCTCAAAGTTTGTTAAAATGTATTTATGACCTATTCAATATTCGAAATCTCCAGAAAGTTGATTTTTTTTAAAATTTGAAATGGTTAGGTACTTGTTGCTTCAGTGCATTATCTCAAAATTTCTGTAATGTCATTTCGTTCACGCTGATAACGAGACGAAAGAATGCGGTTTATTTTAGCCATGAAGAATATCGATTTTTGTTTGAAGAATCGTCTCTCAATAAGATCAGTAGTTAAATTTCCTGAGAGGAAATAAATATTGTTATAGATTAAAGTATCAAATCTTTAAGCATTTACGTTAGCATGGTTTGGAGAAGGGGATGCCAGCCCAGTTATTCTCCTCGTAACCTAACTGTAATATTTGAGTAATATTATAGTTTGGATGATAACGGTAAAAAATGTAATAAATACAAATAAGATCACCCAATGTACTGCAGTCATTGAGTTATTTCTATTGTGTCATTGCGGCTAGTTACAGTAAATGCGTCGTAAAGTTTGTTCTTAGTTTCAGCGATCCAAATAAAAAAAAATTGGATCCGTAACCATAAATTTCATTTAAACTAAATCGTTTTATTTCTTTAAAAAAAACATGCACATAACGATGGACAGAATACATCGTGTAACATGATTGTTCTGAACATAATTAAATCAGAGGCCTAAGTAGGATAGAATTAGAAACCATTTGTACATTGTGAATTGCTTTAGAAAGGCTATAGAAGCCCAGCAGATTGATGAGATCGCAGTTTGTAACTTTCTAATAGACTTACTTCCGAAGGACAAGCCATTTCTATCGAAAGGCAACATCTTGGAAAGCTGCCAGAGGAATAAATTGCGCTCAAACGTGAAATCCCGCTGTCCTAAAACTCAACAAATGCATTTGAGTTCAGAGCAGCGACCAGAGGCTCATACATCAAGCTAAAGACGGAAGTACAGACAAAAGCTGGCTGGGGGATGGCTCAAGAGTAGATCATAAATTAGTTAATCTTGCGCCGCCGTAATGATCAATGTTAATTGCTAAACAAAAGCGAGCGACCGATTTGACGAACAATGGGATTATAATGACAGCAAACTGCAGAGGAGCATCTCTGGATGAGCTGCTTCTCCGATAATGAATTTCTTTGTCACCTCTTAAAATATGCTATGGGCTGGTATGTGTAACTTTAGAGAAGACAAGTCTTAAGTGAATATTTTTTTTCACATTGAGATTAATTTTACGGCGTCACTTTGTTTTTAATTAGTTTGTAAGGGTCTTTTGGATATAAATGAAGGTGTTAAGATGTCTTGCATTTCGTAAATAAGTATACTGATGTGAATCAAAGGAGAGCGGAAGAAAATTATGTTATGTTGAACCTGACAAATAAAACCAGAAATGCATTGAAACTGAAATAACATCCAATAAAGTGAGACAAATCGAACAACATGGATCAAATACATCGATATTGTGTTTTTTTTTCCCTTTATTGTGTGAATGATGGCATTTGGTTGTCTGCAAATTTAATTTAATAATCAGGTTAATAAAAATGCCGATTTTTAGATGTGCCAACTTGTTCTAGAATTATATAGTGTATGTAGTGTGCCAAATCTTAAGCAGACCCCATCTTAGATGAATTTGTGGCTTAGTTTTTCTAAGAATTGCGGAACACTAGTAGGGTGATCCCTGACCTAGAAAAGGTTTCTTGAGAAGTCCAAGGCCCACCCTGGGATGTCGAACCACTGAGGAAGGAAGGGACACACACACACACACACACATATATATATATATATATATATATATATATATATATATTATAAATAATAATATTATTCTCGAATTTGTCGCTTCCCGAAGGTTGGGGTGTGAGAGGGTTCGAGGAAGAAGCAGACATGATCATAAATAACTAATGTTATTTATTCCTTTGTATTTTACGAAATCTGTAATTTTGTAACTTAACTCTGCGAGCAATAAGAAATCCTAACCCTTTATCAGATAACTAAATTATCGAAGCTACGTATCATGATTGAAGATCTTTGTATGATTTCTTCTTGAAGTCCGATATTAGTCCAAGTTTTATTACTTAACCACTTCCTGACGAATTCTCCATCAAATTTTAAACTTAAGATGTGCGACCGCCAGTCACTGTTTGCCAACAATTTGAATTCAGGTTAACGATCAACTCTTAACCATTATCTCACATACTCAATGACTGGTACTTAAATAATAATTACATTCACATAAAATCAAGTTTTCACTACCGAAAGCAATTTTTATACCAAAATCACAGTTAAAAATAATTTCCCCAAGCGGATTAGAAGACACGAATAGAACCCGTTACAAATTTAGAAATTATAAGTGAGTGAAGATGTCCTTGTATCCTAATTTTAAATGCGAATTTTCTACTATGTATAATTTTTTTAAGATTTGGAAATATTTCTAATTTTTTTATAAACGTAGAGTTTTTTCCCCATATATGTTATCGTTATTCGTATATACATTTTTAAAGAAATGCTAACATTATTAATTGAATTAGCTGTAAGAAGATTTAACTTTTATTTATGCATGCAGTAACAAAAAATAAAAAGGCGCTAATAATTCTTAATTTTTAAACGTTTTTATCATTCATATTTTAAAATAAAATATGGTTCATTTAAAAACTTATTAAATACTTTGTTTATAATTCAATCTTGCAATGTATATTTCTGATTTCTGATGTTTGAAACACGCTTTCCTGGTTTTTATATTGGAAAAGATGGTATAATTTTTTATATTCTTATATGTGCTGTTATAAAGAGTGTTTTTTTTCCAGGTATAGAAGTTTAAGTTCGCATTACTTTCCAAGATGGTGACCGATTTAACAGCTGTCAAGTGATTTATTCTCAGTTTGGTTTGGCAATTCATCATGAATAGACTCACGCCTGAAAAACGCTTTCAAATTGTGCAATTTTATTTCGAAAAAAATGCCGCTGTTCCCGATTTTCATAAGCGAATTTTGCTTAGCGATGAAGCGCACTTCTGGTTGAATGGCTACGTCAACAAACAAAACTGCCGCATTTGGAGTGAAGCTAATCCACAAGTGTATGTCGAAACACCGTTACATCCAGAAAAACTGAATGTTTGGTGCGCTTTATGGGCTGGTGGAATCATTGGTCCGTACTTCTTCAAAAACGATGGAGGCCACAACGTTACAGTCAATGGTGATCGGTATAGAGCCATGATTACTAACTTTTTCATTCCTGAATTGAACAATCATGATGTCCAGGAGCTGTGGTTCCAACAAGACGGCACAACATGTCACACAGCTCGTGCTACAATCGATTTATTGAAAGACACTTTTGGTGACCGCCTAATTTGACGTTTTGGACTTGTGAATTGGCCTCCAAGATCTTGTGATTTAACACCGCTAGACTATTTACTGTGGAGCTATGTAAAGCCATTGGTCTTTGCGGATAAGCCACAAACGCTTGACCATTTGGAAGACATCATTCGCCGTGTTATTGCCGATATACGGCCACAGATTTTGGAAAAAATCATCGAAAATTGGACGTCCAGATTGGACTACATCCGAGCCAGCTATGTCAGTCATATGCCAGAAATCATATTTAAAATGTAATGCCACAAGATTATCTTTCGAATAAAAAAAATTCATGTCAATCGAATAATACATCGTTGTTTGATTGCAATTTAAATTTCTATACCTCTAAAAAAACACCCTTTATTACTCGAATGGTACACACAGCGAGACATAAATGAACTTTATCTCTAAAACATGCCTTGATAGAACAATGATTTTTTCCTCAACGATTTCTACATTTTATGTCTAAAATCTCAAAACTATGATTCTGTTTATATAATTATTAAGGAAAAACTGAATGTGGATGATATAATTTTAAGTAAGCAGAAAAAAATAATATCGAATGGATAGAAATTTTTTTTATTAATTAATTTTTGCTATATATTGAAATTTCATAAAGGTAATGATTATGAATGTATACAATGATTGAACTTTTTATTGATTCAAACACGCCATGAACATAAAGAGAATTCCATGCATCACATTTTGATCATTTCTTTTGTACTATAAAAACTGGGAGATAATTCCAATATTGAGTATCTGTTTATGCATTTAGAAAGAACGTATTTTGATTACTCTTTGAAGCAATTGATAATTATCCAATATGCAAAAACAGAAAGGGGTAGACATTATAAACCAATTTTAATGGGGTTTTAAACACCGCTCTTGAAAACAATATATTTTTTTGAAAATCCTATTATAATCCATTGAAAAATTACCATTTTCTATTTGTACGCCGGAGATCGGTACCACAAAAAAGAAAGAATAAAAACACTAAAACCTTTACAAATTAAAAAATATACATAATAAGTTAAATGGAAAGGATAATTTAAGTTCTAAAAATAATAATTTATAAATATTAGTGCAAAAAAAGTATTTATTTTACAGAAAATGAACTTTTGCAAAATTTCTGTTATAATAAATTTGACTCGTGTTGCATTTCCGAAACATTTAATATTCAAACATGTATGTTAGTTTTTATTCTTGGAATAGCATTCATATCATAAGTCCTACAAAATGAAAAATATTTACAAGACATTGAGCAATTTTATCGAGATTAGCTAGGTTTCGTCATTAAAGCTGAGGAAAAATCATGAAAACGTTTTTAACTGTGTAACAGGGCATTAAAACAATTACTGCGTATTTCTTTAAAAACTAATTATATTTTTTAGCTTACTCTGTTAATTGAATTTTCAACAACTAAAATTAATATTGCATTAGCTTGCATATAAAATATTGACCTCTTTGTTTCTAGAGATAACCATTATTACTTCACATTAATTTTATCTAGAGTGATGACAAAATTTTTAAATTAGCATAGAAACTTATGCATATTTTTTATGTAATCATCAATTCTTGGAGTGAGATTCTAGAAGTATCGGATATTTGAGAATACACTGGTGTGCAAAAATTAAGGACGAAGTCGAAAAATTAGCATATCAGCTGAACGAAGAGGCAGAGCGGACAGAAAGACCAATCAGGAGATTAAGTAAGGTGATGTACGGTAGCACATGCGAGGATATGCAGGTAGACGTAATGGGGGAGTGTCTGAGTAGTATAAAGCATGTTGTCGGTGTAAGATCAGTATTTCTGGCAAGAAGATTGCACACCGTATAGCAGTTAAAATCACACCGAGTTGCTGCCTCAGCGAGAAAAGGCGAATAATCAATCTGTTAGACGACATCTGGATATTTTACCCGAGGTCGAATCCTTGGGAAGTTGGAGGAAGGCCGCAGTGTGACAAATGTGGCTGCAGAGTTCGGACTTGCTCACAGCATCGTTTCACGACTTTGGAGACAATTTCAAACTACAAGAACAGCTATCCGGGGGTTCAGTAGTGGTCGTCCACGAGGAACCACACCCGCAGATGACCGGTACATTGTCTTACAGGCCAGAAGAAACAGGCGGCGGACAGCAGGAGAAATCGCTAGACACACGACACAGGCGACTGGACAACCGATATCGCGTTTTACCGTGGCCAGAAGACTGCACGGTGGTGGTCTATTTGCACGACGCCCTGTACGGTGTGCACCTTTAACGCCTGCCCATCGAAGAAGGCGTTCTCTGTGGTGCCGGGAGCACCAGAATTGGAGAGACAATGAATAGGGACGAGTACTCTTTACATATGAGAGCAGATTCAGTTTGAGTAGCGATTCTCATCGCATACTCATCTGGAGAGACCGGAGAAGCCCCAATCATCCTTCGAACATCATTGAAAGGGATAGGTATGGAGGTCGCGGTGTTCTCGTTTGGGGAGGCATCATGCTTGGTAGTCGTACAGACCTTCACATCTTCGACGCAGGTTCAGTCGACGGGACCCGTTATTGTAACGAGATTCTTCTTCCACATGTGCGTCTTTTTAGAGGTGCTATGGGTCTGCAGTTCTTTTTCATGGACGGCAATGCACCATGTCATCGCACAGTAGCTGCCTCTTAGAGAGTGAGGATATTGAACGTATGGATTGGCCGGCACGATCTCCGGATCTCAATCCCATCGAGCATGTATGGGATTTTCTAGGCAGATGCTTGGCAGCTCGTACCTTACCACCAGTGACGATTCGGGAGCTTCGATTGGCACTGCAAGACGAATGGGCAGCAATGCCTCAACAACTCATTGACACCCTCATTCTCAGAATGGGCAGACGTTGTGAAACCTGCCTGGCAGTCAGGGGAGATCATATCCCCTACTAAAGACCGGATGTTTCTTGCTGGACACCCATCACAGGGACGTTTCGGCCTTCAGTCGCATTGCGCTTTATTCTACTTTTTCAATCAAGCTTCTTTTTATCCCTCTGATTTCTCTTTTAGTAAGTGTTGCTTACATTGCACATGTCCTTACGTATTGGGGATCATACGGTATTAAATGTGTTGATTTGGAATGCTTTCGTACAAAGTTATATTGAAAACACCGTCTCGTCCTTAATTTTTGCACACCAGTGTATATCTAATACAAAGTCAATGTTTAAAATCTCTCTCTTTCTCTTACTGAGTTAAAAAATTTTACAATTTCTGTATTTAAAATGAGCCGATACTTTACTTACCTGAATCCAGCATTGTGTTGTACAGCTGAATGATGTGGAATGCTCATTAAAGAACATTATTTATATGTATATGAGTGTGAAGAGATATAATTTATATTTGTTTTTAATCTATTAAATAAATAAAAAATACATATTGCAATGATAAATTACATACACATGTAAATACTATAAAATTCTTAATTATATAACAGTTCTTAGACCCATTTAGGTTTCCAAGATGTCACTGTTATATTTATCAGAAAAATATTTCATGAATAAATACATGATGATATACTCATATTAGTTATATATTTATACATTCTGATCATATTTATGCCATGATATAAACGTCCACCGAAAAGATATTATTGCAATTGTATCGATAAACTCATAAATGTTTCATAAGGTAGAACAATCAATGTTTCTCTAAGCAATGTATGCATTGATAAAGTTAAAATATATTAAAAAAAGAGATGTAATACATATATGTAGTAAGAGTTTTTCTATACAGCATGTACTGTGATCAATATTGTTCCGTAATTTTTAAAAGTGAACTATTGTAAAAAATTGATAATTATAACTACGTATATATATTTTAGAAATCTCAAATATCTCAGAGTTTAAATATATATATATATATATATATATATATATATATATATATATATATATATTTAAACAGATTCAAAATACAGCAAAAAATTCCTAATAATAATTTTTTCATGCATAAAATGTAGATACACGTAAATAAATTCAATATCTTCTTTAGGAAGGTACTTTTAAACAGTACGGAACATTTTCTTCAAACAAGTGATCAATACATATAGATACCGAAAAATCCGGCTTATAACGCGTACTTTTAACACAAAAAAAAGGATCAGAAATTTACGGGTGAGAACGCCAAGTATAAATATGAAAACTTCGAAAATAAAAAAAAGAGATGAGCATAAAAAAATATTAGATTTCTATATATATATATATATATATAATTTATTTATTCGCAAAACTTCTCATGCTCCACATTGCATAACATAAGGCTTACAGACGCAAGTGGTAACACAATTATATCATTTAAAATAAATTTGAAAACAACAACATTTAAGACAAAAAAAATAAAATAAAAAGGAAGAGTGGAAATACACAGATATATAAAAAGGGGAGGTACCAATCAAACTTTAAAAATCTATACAGTAAACAAATTTTCTTAAGACATTTATACTTTCAGTACAGTTGACCAACAAAAACAAAACAGGTGGCCTGAAGATACCTAAGCGTGTGTGTTTCAACTCCTTTTTAAAAGTATCTCTTTTACAGAAATATAGTTTACAATACAACAATACATGTTCCACAGTTTCAGCATTCTGACCACAAGAACAAATATCACTACCAATTAAATATATTCGACATATATTGGAATACTATTTATTTAAGAGAAGTGGTATACCTAATGAGAACTTACAGCGTTGTACCTCTAGAGAAGTGTACTATTTTTATTTAAAATCCTTGGATAATATCTCTAAAAAAATTACTTCAAAGCATAAGAGCATTCCACACGTACACTTCAGGCTTCTTCCGAAAAAAGGGGGAACGCATTACAGGGAGAATATACCTAAAAATTATGAAAGTGCAGCTTGAAATTACAGTTGCGCGTTATACGCCAGATTTTTACGGTATATATTAGGTACAACAGTAACCCTGCATATTTGTAAATAAATCATGTATGCATATGTATTTGAGTAAAATAAGCTTAAGAAGGATTTTATTTTACGGAAAATATTTCTCCAATAAGCTTTTAAAAACTGAATTACTATATTATTCCTAATGATTAGATGTTATTATTAAATCCATTTCCTTTGACGTCAAACCTAAACACACATTTTGAAAAAAATGCGTTACTTATTTTTTTTTTATTTTTACATTACGTAATGTAACAAACACTGCGTATATATGTAAAATTGCTACGGGAACTGCACTTATAAAATATGTAAAATTGTTACAGGTTTTATAACCAGGCAATTTTTTTTTATATATATTTATTTCACAAAGACCAAACGAAATATATCTTTTGCCTAACCAGCAGCCGAAATATTATATCACATGCAAGAAATGCGTAATGACTATCAGTTTTATTCAATTCCAACTATTTTAACTCTCTCTCTCTATCTTTATATATTTATTTATATATTTATCTTGTTCAAATTTTCAATCGGTAATAAAATATATTTTGAAGCGCTCAATTGAGCTGAAATGTTATATACAAGATTATTTTGGATGACAATACAGTAAGTGTGTGGATTATAATTAATATAAATTAATTAATTAAAACTAATCATTCAAAGAATTATAGATAGTCTCGTAGGCATCATTTTTGGCGACTTAGCGACCATTTTGGCAACTTGTGTCAAAATTTTAAAAAAAAAAATTCTCACATTTTAAAACGCTCATTTGATCTAAAATTTCCTATGGACGATTGTTTTGGGTGACAATTCAATAATTAAATTGGATTAATTCTTGCTTTATAGAAGAGAAAAAATTAAATTTGCTCCGAATGAAGGTATTAGATAACAGTATATTTACTTAAAACAATATGAAATAGGTTGCAATATATATCTTATACGTATTTCTACATAATATTTAGTTTTATTCTCATGCCTTTTACCAACGCCATCGACTGTATTTAGCTTTTGCGTGATAGCAACATGCTGTTTGTGTAACTTAATCTTTGTGGAACATCAAATGTTGTACTGTGATCTTGAGCAATTATTGTATCAATTATTTTTGTTTGCTACTATTTTTGTTATTTATTTTTTTTGTTTTGTTTTTTAATTTAAGAAATGGATGGTGGTTCATAATCTCATTACATGCAATAAAATTTTTCTTTGTTGACCCATGTAGGAATTGACTAAAATAAATTTTTTATGTATTACTTGCTTTTGTATTCAGCTGGATAATTAAGTTAAAATTCTAGTTGTTAAAATTTAATTGATTCATTTTGGCAATGCACTTTGAAAATACACGGATTCTTTTAGTGACAGGCCTAGTAGTTTTGAACCACAGTGAAGTGGCAAGAACGTCACATGTTCTAGCAACTTCCACATCCGACTGCTACGAGAATTTTTAGTCTCAATATATATGGAGTGAATTAATCATCTGTGCAAGGTACATCTTTATTTGCACCATAACTCGAATACACATTTCGATAAACACAGCATCATTTACGATATCGTGACCTTGACTACTTATATATTGTGCCCCTCTGATAAGCTTTAAGAAAAATAATGAAGTAGCGTGACACGCTTTGTTTATTTGAACCGTATAAGAAAAAGGAATATATGATTAATGAAGTTAAAAACAATTAAAGGAGTATATTTATATGTGTAACAGGAAAATGATGAAATTAGGAATTTCTTCAAATACATAAGGGATCAATTGACGGGAGATGTTAAAATAACGTCTCTTGAAGGTCATTTCCCTGATAAAAGTAAAGGATTTGAACAAATCCCTGATCTACTTCGATGAAATGATGAAATAAGAGCTTAAAAGTATTTATTTAACAAATATGGTGCATTATTAAACGTAGAAGTAAGTAATACAGCAATAGTCAATGAAATACAAATTATTTATTCGAAACTAATTAACAAACAATTAGAAAATTATGCTGGTACTTTTTGACGTATATCTTTCCCGTCGGTTGCTTACGCTCTAAAATATCAATCCCTGTGTTAATTCTATGATGCCATTTATTTAAAAATATGGTGTTGATATTTAGGGGATTGATAGTACTACTTGTATGGTTAGGAAATACAAGAACTCGAGCCCCCCAGGTGTCTCCCCCTGTATAGAACTTTGCCAATGCAAATCCTGACTAGTTCATTTGTTAATTTCATCATTTCACTTGGACAGTTAAGAGATTTGATACAAATACTTACTTTCATCATGTAAGTGATCCTAAAGAGATGTTATTTTAAAATCTTTCGTCAATTGATCATATTCTTTAGGTATTTGATCAAATTTCAAATATCGTCATTTCCCTGCGATATATGCCTCGTATAACATTCTTTAAAAACAAGAATTTTTCTTTAAGCTTCATAAATTTCTGTTTTACGTCAGTTAACAATTATCTGGAAAAATAGATACCTTTTACATGCATGCATATTTGAAGAGCAATCATATAAATAAAAGTTTTATTTTTGGTACCATTTTCTCAATTTCTATTCCAGAAAAAAAAGGCGCAGTAGGCTGAAATAAATTGCATTTCAAACTCCTCATTCGATTCGCTACTTTTATACATAAGAACCATGTAAAATTATTTATAGTGATATTTATTTATAAGCAGGTTGCTTGGATACGTATGCATTGCTGATTTGTACATGAAATTTACTGTGCTCACAATTTATAACAGAATTGACAGTGGACATAATTCTCTGAACATCTACAGTTAAAAGATTTGCCACTGGATAAGAATTCAAAAGACCCTTTGGCAATTGCAGACTAAACAAGCTATTAGCATTTGAGTGTAGGTAAACATGAATGTAGATGTGTTTATGCTTAGTCAAAGGAGATGTGTTTATGCTTTGCTGGTTGCTTCTTAGTATATTTCACGGAAAGGATGGAATAGCAAGTGTCGCAATTAAGAAAAGAGTGGATGGCAGAAAATTATGTGTGTTGTCATGTGCTATCATTAAATATCTACTTCCGCTAAATTGAGCCATTCTGATGTATAAAGGGAATCTATAGCTCTGCGCTCAGATTGGAATTCTCAGGAAAGGATAAAAGAGCACTTGAAAAGTCACAATAGACATTACATATCAGTACCTAGGATAAGAATTTTTCCCATAAATTACGTATGGTCTAGGTTGTTTTGATATATCTTAAAAGTAATAGCCTCATATTTATCTTTATCTTATGTTAAAAAAGTAGATTAAATGAGATAGAATGCAATCATGTATAAAACATTCTATGTTTCAACACTACGCTACTACTTACTGTGTAGTGTTAGTAGATAAAATGTTCAATTTGATTATAATATGATTGTTTTGAAAACTTTGCATGGTTTCAAAATCAATGTCAGCAGCAATGATGACAATGGTCAGAATTCTCGCTCAAATTTGATCCATATTTCAATAATTCTGATCTGCAGTTTTGAAAAAAATGCTGTTTTATTATGTCCTTGTGTTATGGTTTTCATCCATTCGTTATTCAAAGCAATGACTTTTCAAAGTTATTCAATTGCAATTTACAGAAAACATATTCAGATAAGCTTTAAACAGCAAGGGGTATTTTTATAAGCGAACCAGAATTTATTACAAAAAATTATGAAATATATACATTCCAAAAGCTATAAAACAGTAAAACTCAAAGATAATCACCACCTCAGAGAATTGAAAGATATTTGTACTCTTAAAATTTGTGTCCCGTCCATGAGGGAAATGATGTAGGCCACACTGTTCATGTTATGTGGTTAGTCAATCAAAATGACAGTGTATGAAGTTGAAAAGGCTTTTTGTGCTCTTAAATTTAGTAAAATATCACGGGAGTCATTTTTTCCGATTTGTTAATTCTTCGGTTGATTCTACAGTTGCTGGACGCGTTATAGACATCTTCATTCTTTAATTGTTCGGTGCATCACTACCCTGGTCTGCCAACACCCAAGATTACCTCAATGAACATCTGTCTCAGCGATGGATTGGACGAGTCGTCGACAACAACATGCCACTTACCCAATGGCCATCAAGAAGTCTTGTCTTAACACCTTGTGATTTCTTTTTGTAGGTGTACAGAAAGGACAAGGTATCCGTACTTCCTCTTCCTTTTGATCTCACGGATTTGAAACATCGTATCACAGCCTATATCGATGAACTTGATTCAGATTTCTTAACACGCGTTTGTGTGGAAATCGATTACTGACTTAATGTGTGTAGTATCAAAAAGAGTTCACAGTGTCAAAAAGAGTTCACAGATGGTCATATAATATCTATGACTGTCTCTAACAAAACTTTAAATAATCCCATACAATTCTGTTACAAGCAACGTATCATATAAATTGTTCTTGTTTTATATTACATTGAAACTGTATACTTCTTTAAGAATCACATATATACAGTGTGTATGTGTCAGTGAAGGCTCAGTAAAGCTAAATAATTTTTGAAACAAAGAAATGAAAAAAATGGGAATTTTAATTCTTAATAAAATGGAAATGTAGAACTGAGTTTTCCTTTATTATGTTTTCTACAACTAAGTAATCTACAAAATTCACAAAAATGCAATATTTAATATCGGTATATTTAAGCTTAGAATTCAATTACATTTATGTAACGACATGAAATTACTATTACAAATTTAATCATTTTTCTGTATAAAGAAAGTTGTTACAGTTAACTCTTAAAATTTAATTAAAAAATAATAGAGCTCTGAAAAAATCCCGCAACATTTCTTTTATTCAGCAAACTTTTTATTTGTATAATAACAGTTAAACTTGTTTTTATGTCGTCTTTTTCATGCAGTTTTTTATGCGACATTTTTATGCATATTTTTTTTTCTTTTTTGCAACTTTTTTATGCGGTCTTTGCAGCGATTTGTGGTGGAGATTATGATTACAGATAAGTTCCCAATAGGATTGAAAGGATCTTACAACTTAGAATCACTTATATTCTATAGGTGCTACGTCTTACAAATCTACTAATTTCTTTACCATTAATTATTATTTATTATATTTTTACGCGTCGGTTTCAAAGATACTTAGTTCTTAATGAGTAAAATAGAAGATTTTATAACAAAATGTCCTACAAGTACCTATATTTCAGAGAAGTACCATCTTCGTCAAAATGTTCTCGACGAGTTTTGTTGCGTTAAAAAAAATCTGTGACTCTTTTTATATGATACATGCCAACCAGTGGTGCACACAAGGGAGAGGGGGTCCTGGGGGTCCACACCGCCCCAAAGCCAGTGATTTTTTTCCCGATTGATTGTAATTCTAAGTATATAGTACGTAAAATGTAATTAATTACTTGTTATTAATGATTAATTTTATTAATTAATGCTAATTATTTATTCAAAAATTAGTTTTTTACTGTGTTTTGTCCCCCAAAATCGACAAAATCAAAAGGAGCATGATACAAGAATGGTGAACTTTCGACCCCGGACCCCCCTTTGGAAAATTCCTGTGTGCGCCACTGATGCCAACATTGCCCAAAAATGCGTCGCTAGTAAGATCACATTGATATGTAAGAATACTGCATTTAAAACCTTTATAATGAAGCTTAATCTCTGTATGAAGGAACTATGAGGGTCCATAGAGATAACGCTAGTTAATAAACAAAATAGAATTAAATCTTTTCAAGCTATTATAAAAAGAAATCTATATGATGTAGTTATAAAAAAGGCTTAAATGACAAGACTAAGAGGTTAGGTTTAGTAGTTATCTTACTTACAGTATATGTAAAACCATGAACCAAATTTTTAACCGTCAGTCTCTAAGAGAACAGGGACATCGTATACTTTGAAAAAATCGATTTTTCAATTTTAGGTCTAAAAAATAGTGCTTATTTTTCTGAATCTAAAAATGTATAATACTTATATGTTTGTTTATAAAATAGCCCTAAAATATGAAAAATAAAAATGTAAACAAATGATCACGCCCTTTTTGACGCACCGTTTTGAATTTTAAATATGTAGTTTCCCCTGTGTTTGATCTACACTGCTACACAATTGCTAAGAACGGATCACAAATTGCTATGTAGCATAGCATTAAGCGAGACATGAGGCCTAGTAGGATAAAATATAATTGCCACACTGTTCAGACATTAGAATAAAGAATATTTATTGTTCTGGAAAGTACAAAAGTTGTGAAACATCTGAAAGAAAAAAAAAATGTTCATTTGATCTGCGTACGGAGAAATGGAACAATGCATCTAAAAGTCAACAAGCACCTTAAAGAAAGGTATCAGTACGAGATATGTACACCGTGGAGTGTGATGCAACATTCCACACGTCGTACCATACTTAGCACAACATTATCCAGCAGCTGTTGAGGCAATTTATCCCATTCCTCTGTGAGTGCACGGATGAGGGTGTTCTTGTTTGCTGGAGGATAGTTTCGATCAGCAACTTGCCTCCCGAAAGCATCCCACACATTTTCAATGGGATTTAGATCTGGAGAACGCGCTGGCCATACGAGACGTTGAATACCCTCGCTGTCTAGACAATCCTGAACAGCGAGTGTTCGATGACATGCTGCGTTGTCGTTCATAAAAACAAATTTATCACCGACAGCACCACGGAAAAAACGAACATGAGGAAGTAGAACTTCATCAATGTATCGTTGGCCCGTCATAGTCCCATTCGCAACCACAATTAGGCGCGTGCGGCCATTGATCATGATGCTGGCCCACACCATGATACTGCATGTCGGATATCGGTCCTTTTCCTGGATATTTTCTGGACGATAAGCAGTACCACTCTCGCGCCAGATCAGTTGGCATCTACAATCCGATGACAGACTAAACCTACTCTCATCTGAGAATAGTACGCATGCCCAGTCCTGTTCAGTCCAATTGTGATGCTCACGACACCATTGCAAACGGGCAGTACGGTGCTGTCTGGTCAATGGGACACCCACAACAGGTCTGCGTGCGTATAGTCCTCCTCCGCTCAAACTTCTGGCAACAGTTTTCGGGAGATCTGCTTTCCTGAGGCAACAAAAAAGTAATTTGCCACCGGCTGAGCTGTGGTGCGCCTGTTCCTTTTTGCTGATAGGACGATATATCTGTCTTCTGACATCGTACTTCTAACACGACCTCCCCCGTGTCGTCTACTACACATTCCAGTAGTTTTAAATGACTTCCACAGCCGTGAAACAGCGCTGTGAGCGATGTCGAACTCCCTGGCAACATCTGTTATTTTGCGCCCTTCTTCGATCTTTCCAATAATTCGGCTACACATATAATCATCTATGTGATGTCGGGAAGACATGCCAAAAATGTTAAGTTCGTCTATTAAATCTTTCCTGTAAAACTTTGACTTGAAACAACAACTGTCCACACGCGTCAAAACCTTTAAAGCTCTTATGAACGCTATCACGTGATGAACAGACGTGGGAAAAAAATTGCATACTCATACTTCTTCTTACTAATATCCCGCACTTCTTCTAATTTTCCACATTTTGCTTCCTTTCATTCTGTGTTTGCTATGGATGATAGTATTATCCGTCCTTAGCAATTGTCCAGCAGTGTATATAAACGTTCCATGTAGTGAACAAAATATCTTTTAGTATGTAATGTCTAATTTTTAAAAAAATAAATTTATACATGCAAAAAAAAATTAAGATTTTCATAATTTTAAGGTTTTATGATTATTTTAAAGAAATTGCGCAATTAATCCGTTAAAAAACTGGTTCATTATGTTTGATATGTTGCTCATATATATGTGTACCTTTTTTGTATATTCAAAGAATATTTTTGTAAGAAATACATGAAAATATGTCTTACGAGATCTCGAAAATTATGTTCATGTTAACTAAAACAATGGGGGAAAACATATGAATTTAAAATTACTTTTTTAACTCTAGAACATGATTAAGGATTATTATTAGTCATATGAAAATAGGCAAGCAAATACTAATCAAGTGTATAATATGTGAAAATATTGTTTATTTTTAGTGTTTTCCCTTTTTCTCAAAAGTATATATTTTTGCATTTAGGTACATTTTTAAAAAAAACTATTGCACTATACGATTCCAGATGATTTTTTATACTTCTATACAAGATGCCTATGCATATAGTGAACCTATTTTTTTCTATTAAGATAGTGCCTAATTTTTTAAAAATAGTTTTTATGCATAAAAAAGAAAAAATAAAAAAAATTTCAAATTTCAAAGTTTCATAATTTTTTTAAAGAAACTATACTAACATTTTACTAAAAAATGGGTTCACTGTATTTTATGTATTGTTTTATATATGTGTAAAAAATATTTTGCATACAAAAAGGATACTTTTTTAAAAAATGGTACCTAAACACACAAGTATATATTACGAGTTCTCAAAAATGATGTATTACTTTAATTAAGTAGTAAAAAAAAACTTTTGGAGTAAAAAGTTATTTTTGTAGTTCTACAGAATAATTAAATTATCTTTATTAAGAACGTAAAAAATCTAAGCTCTATTGGAAATGGCAAATGATATATGTCTCATAAACAAAGGTTCTTAATTTTGGCATTTTACTCTTTCGAGCATATCCTGGTTCCCTTAAAGGTTTCCCAGATTCTTACTCTCGATCAAGCACGTTCTCGCTATTACGTAAAGCTTGAAAATATTTTCTAAGGGAATATTTTATGCGGTCTGTGTCTATCGAATAAAAAAGAATATTACTTTAAAGATGTATGAAAATATATATGTTAAAACAATTTATCATTTTTGGATGTCTTTTTATTTCTGTATTTTGTAGAACCTATTTTCCTAGGAATGAAAGAATAGATTAACCCAGGAACGGTCGCGCGGGGCACAGATTCACACTAGTCTTAAAAATTTCTAAAATTCGGGAAAAACTGTTTATTTGTTATGTCAGTATCCTCCAAAGTGACAGTCTTAATTGAAACTAAAATGTATTTGTCTCGCATATTTATCTCTTTTTTGGGTATGGCAAACGCTTTTTATATTCTGAGAATATTTGGGGTGATTGAGATTTCCTTGCGCGACTACTTTTTTTTTCCAAAATATTTTCTGTGAACCTGCTACATTTCCCCCTCCTGTGAATGACACTTAGTGGTTTTAATAACTGTGTTGTGTAACTCATTATAGTTTATAATGAGTAAATGAACAGAATATAAAAAAGAAACGGGTATTTGTGATCTCTATCGGATGAAGTTCAAACTGATCAAGTAAGGGAAGAACCTGATAAAACAACGGATAATAATCATGATGGCGAAAGTAAATTTGAGAGAACACCCACCCTTAAAAATTAATGGTGTGATGAATGTCATTTTAATATACACTTCATTTGCTGGAAATAAATACGAGGGTTAAGGCAAAAGTCATGGCAACTATTTTTTTTTCTTTGAAGATATTAGTCCGGTTGAAAAATGTGACATATACAGACGAAATGATAAGGTGTTAAATACATGTGTGGACAAGGAATAGCACTGAAATATCGTAACGTATTACTTTATTACGGTAGTATACATGATAATATGGTCTTCACGGTGCAAAAGAATGACAACACAGTTTACATGAAGTTGGCATGACAAACCTGGGCCTAAAGACCATCAATGTAGTCCCCTGCTACTGTCACCGCTTGCTGCCAACGATGTGGGAGGCCCTGAATATCATCAGTCACAGCATTTGCCACACCATCTGTTAATCAGGTCACCTGTTGGCGCACACCATTAGCAATGTCATCCGGTGTTGCAAATCGACTACCACGTATGGTAGGGCATTATTCCCAAGGGCTTCCACTAATTCACTGTGGCATTCCATCGCATTTCTCCCTCGTAGAACGGCTATTTTGATGTAAGCGCGCTGCTCAATACGGGTTACTTCCATCACACACGATACTCACAAACTGTCTAACTTCAGAGCCCTCGCTGTGCTACTACCAGCTATCACAGAACCATTTGTTGTTATACATACACACTATATCTGAAGAACTTCCACACGACACGAGTAGATTTGTGATCTGTTCACATATCTACAAGAAAAAATATAGTTGCCAGGACTTATGCCCCATCCCTCGTATATATCTTTCTGTTTCAGGTGAAGCACTCTAAAGTGAAATTAGTCAAATTTACCTTTGAAAAATACACTTTTTGATTATTATTGATATCATTATATCAGATAAAGATTAGGGGAAATATGACAAAATACATAGGGTATCCCAAACATAGCCCTCAAACTATTCATAGCCAAACTCCTTGCTGAAAGCACGCAAAAATTGCTCTTAGAACTGTACCTGTGTTATTCAAATGTTACCAGAAGAAAACAAAAAACATATTATGACGCCACAGCTGTATGAGACAAATTAGCAGCAGTATCTACAAATGCTTAAAAAGTATGCGAACACGTTGAAAATGACCAAATTTGGTCAAGACAAATGTTTTTTTTTTTTTTTTTTTTTATTTTATTAAATAGAGCTATCTTTTGGCTTTATAAAACATACGTTTTTTGTTTCTACGCTACCTAGAAGCTACGTTACAATCAATTTTATAAAGTTAGAAAAACTGAAAAATGATCTACCAGAAGTGGGCATTTAAATTGCCCAAAATCTATCATGACGTATCTCATAACTCAAAATGTTACGAATGCAATTCTATAAAACATTTTGAACCTGATATTTTTATTATGTTCTAGAGAATGTACCAAAATATTTCTCATTGTATGAATACCTTTGATTTATGGCTTGTTAAATAATTGTCTCATAATGAATGTGTAACATTTCTTATAATGTTAACTCAATAGGCTCTAAACTTTTCAAATTTTAAATAAAACATGAAAATTTTAGTACATTTTCTTGATAAACGCATTTAATTTGTTTTAGTAATACTTTTACTAATATATGTGTGTATTACTTTTTTCTCTAACTGCTTTGAAGTTTTTCAAAAATATTGCTAAAATTTCGCTTATAATTGTGAAGTAAGTAGTCAAGTAATTTATTTCAAACATTTTAGTTAAATAGCAGTTTTTATTGGTCATGAGTCCTAAAAGTGTATTTATAATGTTTAAATATGTTATTTTGTTAAAACGCACTCTGAGCATCTTCGGATACACTTAAAAAGGCAGATGTTCTAAGTTTTCGCTGTGCATATCGATGCAGGTTTGAGCACGCTGCGAGATGGATGAATGTACAAATCGCCTCAATGTGATGTCCACCGAAGTACAAGCAGCATGCTAACGAGAAATAAAACCCTTTTGTGGAATCACTACGTCTTGATACGCCCATTCTTTGAGAATAAAGCATAGGCAACAAATCGAATGGTATAAAATCAGGTGATCTTGGCTACCATAGAACGAGACTCTCATGTCCAAATCCAAGGATAGAAGTATGCCATATCCAGCCTAATCACGCGCAGAAGCAGAAAAATGTGCCGGAGCTCCATATGAACCATCATGCATCATCATTCATTCTTCACCTAGTATTTTTATTACCGCATTTTTCTCGTATACTATTATCTACTCTTCAAGCACAGTTCTTCGAGCATTTTTATGTACTCAAAAACAAGGAGTCCGCTTGTCCAGAGTTTGGGAGCTATTTTTTGTGTTTATTTCTGTTTATTTGTCTTAATATCCGTAATATTTTTTTGCATCTAGAACACAGAGATATGAAGAAGTCGACTGTTTTCAGTTTTTAATCCACAATTTGGTACACAGAATAATAAATAAGCTGTAATTTCGATATTTTTAATTACACTGCTAATGTTCATTGCTATCCTTTATTTTTTCCCAATAGGATGTGATGTCGGTATTTCAACCGAAATATATGGTATATTAAAAAACGGTTTTTTATCCAAATATCAACCAATACGTTGTAAGACTAATGCTATCGTTAAGTTGCCATGGCCCTACAGTAAAATGTATTTGTTGAAGGTGCTGATGTAAAATTCAGTGTAGTTTGTGAGACCAAGAAACATGTCTAGGATCTAAAACCAGCATTTTGACGTGCCTTGGCTCTCCAGATTGCAGAATAAATTTGGTGTCTCTATCGTTATTTGTTGGTCGTGGTAGCCTAGTGGTTAAAGTAATGGACTCGTGGCCTACGTGTCATAAGTTCAAGCCTAGTAACACTGAAGACCGGCTGTGTAATAAAGCGATGCATTTTAAATTTATCGAGAGCTCAAACATTTTCTTGTTGATGTGGTGTGTCAGTTAGAAGAGGGGGTGACAGCTCATGTGTTGTCCGCGTCACTTGATTATGGCTAAAAATTACGAAGTTCGTCGCCCAAAACCCTCGAGTAGCTGAACAGTGTGACGTTGATATTCACTCATTCCCTCTCTCATCACTACTTGACTGGTTTAAAATGGACAAATTCCAATCCAATTAGTGCAACAACGCTAAGCTACTCCAATTTGTAAGAAAGTTTTGTTCAGCTTAAACAGATAAATTTAACTCACACAAATGAATGTATATATTCCCTCTAAAAATGTTATTTGTTAGTATTCTTATGCTGATACAGTTTTACCTTATTTAAGGAGCTTATTGAGGAAACGATTTACAGAATTATAAATTTTGTTAATATAAATATATATCTATGTGTGGGTGTCCTGTTAAGTAAGCATTCTGTTTTTAAATATTTGAAACAATGCTAATTAAAGAGATTTTGTACCATTTTTAAGTCAATTCACCTGCACTCTGTATACTTAATAATTGAAATACATAATTAAATACATCAATAATGAACGTAGAAAATATTCACTACTTTTCTCTGAAAGAATTTTCAAAGCTTTAATAATTGCCGACAAATTGCTCCCAAATTAACTGCTGTGATTATTTCTATTTCGCATAAGCAAACTTTTCTTAAAAATCATTTTAATTATATTCTTCAAAAATCCTCGTCGTTAAGAGCAATCCATATGTAATTGTCTGAAATGAATTATCTATTTAAAAATAATGCGAAAATTAACTAAATTATTCATATATTTTCTGATGCTTCATTATTTAATTTTGATCATGCAGTTTTGAATTCGAAATCACTGAAGCGTTTCGATGCACAATACAATTCAATGATTAGATACCACTGAAAAAAGACTTATGGTTCAGTTTAAAGGTAAGGCGTAAAACGAAAAATGTGTAAGAAGTTCACAAATTAGACAAAGGAATGTGACTTTGTTCCAAAATTCTAATACTTCAAAGAGTAAGTTCGAATTGTTATAGTTTTAAATTGTATAAAAAGTAGTGCCTAAAGAATTCTTAAAGAAAAATAACTTTCTACGCCTCACATTTTCACATTCTACAACAAACAAAGGGAAGCACTTAGGAAGTACTAAGAAAGTTGAATGTAATTGCTCATGAATATACCTAATGGATGAGTTGTAGTCTCCGAAGCGTGCTGAGCGTACAGCAGGTTGATACTTGATACTATATATATATAAAGGGTGTTTTTTTAGAGGTATAGAACTTTAAATTGCAATAAAACAAAGATGTATTATTCGATCGACATGAATTTTTTTTTATTCGAAAGATAATCTTGTGGCATTACATTTTAAATATGATTTCTGGCATATGACTGCCACGGCTGGCTCGGATGTAGTCCAATCTGGAAGTCCAATTTTCGATGACTTTTCCCAACATTTGTGGCCGTATATCGGCAATAACACGGCCAATGTTGTCTTCCAAATGGCCAAGCGTTTGTGGCTTATCCGCATAGACCAATTACTTTATATAGCCCCACAAAAAATATTCTAGCGGTGTTAAATCACAAGACCTTGGAGGCCAATTCACAGGTCCAAATAGTGAAATTAGGCGGTCACCAAACGTGTCTTTCAATAAATCGATTGTGGCACGAGCTGTGTGACATGTTGCGCCGTCTTGTTGGAACCACAGCTCCTGGACATCATGATTGTTCAATTCAGGAATGAAAAAGTTAGTAATCAAGGCTCTATACCGATCACCATTGACTGTAACGTTGTGGCCTTCATCGTTTTTGAAGAAGTAAGGACCAATGATTCCACCAGCCCATAAAGCGCACCAAACAGTCAGTATTTCTGGATGTAACGGTGTTTCGACATACACTTGTGGATTAGCTTCACTCCAAATGTGGCAGTTTTGTTTGTTGACGTAGCCATTCAACCAGATGTGCGATTCCTCGCTAAACAAAATTCGCTTATGAAAATTGGAAACAACGGCAATCTCGTTCTGGGCCCATTCGACGAATCTACGCCTTGCTTGATGATCGTTTTGATGAATTGCCAAACCAAACTAAGAATAAATCACTTGACAGCTATTAAATCGGTCGCCATCTTGGAAATTAATGCCAACTTAAACTTCTATACCTGGAAAAAAACACTCTTTATATATATTATATTTGTTTGTGGTATGCAATATGTGTGTGTTCGCAGAGAGAGATTATATTTGTTTCTCTTTTTCTTAATCACTTTGCTCGGTTTTTATGATATTTATGACACCTTGTATGTATGTATTGTTTTTAAATTATTGATATATAGATCCCAGTATAAACCTATCGATTGTATTCAAAAATAATCTTATGGCTCTCGACTCTTGATTAAAAAAAATACTTGAATTCCTAAATCTTAAGTATACTCATGAAACGAAATTATGACACAAATAAACCTCATTCTTTCGGAGTCAATATTTGCAAAACCCGTTCTTTGAGGACATAACTTACCAAAATAAATATGCTTTTTAAATTTAAATTATATTTATATTATACTTCAAAAAGAAAATTTCATTTGTCATGCCACGGACTCCTTCGATTTCCACTAAACCCGTTTTTAGAAAATCTATTTTCATCAAAAGAACAAGCTTGTCAGATTTCAAGTATATAAATCAAATAGTTCAAAGTTGAAAATTTTTTACATGGTACCCGGAATTCTACACGTAGTCGATTTCCATAAAGCGCCTTTTAAACAGATCCCAACTTACAAAAGAGCAATATCTTCTAAAAATTTAAAGTCTTTCTACCTTAATTATTAGGAACGGGAAATTTTGTCTAGAACGCCATCGCAAAGTGCCTTGGGAATATATTTCTACAAACCCCTCTTTTAACAGATCTCTAAAAAAATTGCCTACCAAATTTCAAGTCTTTATGTCTAATATATATATAATTAATGGAATCTCTTGATGACTGTGACAATGAATCGCTTCTTTAACATATATATATATAGAGAGAGAGAGAGAGAGAGAGAGAGATAGAGAGAGAGAGAGAGAGAGATGTATACAATGGCTATTTCAAATAATTATTTTCATTTTAGGTGATTAGGGAAATGTGATCACAAATGTTTCAAGACTATATTAATTGAGTGCTTGAATTAATCACTCTTGATGGCCAACGAGTAACGTAACTGGATGGAGATCTAACAATTCGCAACTAAACACTCGGATGTTATATGAAATTTAAAAAAATACTTTTCACTGCTAAGACATAGTTTCTACATAAATATGTTACCATCGAAACACGGGAAATGTAGCAATGCCTCCATTTAAAAGAAGGCATGCAATTGAAAAGTACATTGAACCAATAGTTCCTTATCATTTCGTGCCTCCCAAAGTACCCGCACTGATGCTGGGTGTATTGAATTTCGAATTCCACAAATTGTAGTATAATTAGGTACCGCGATATGTCCCACTTTGAATTGGGCTCCATTGAACAACGAGGACATATACCTGTTGATGGGATATTCAACTGACTATCCTCCTTCATACAGGAGCCGCGGTAGCCAAGTGGTCAATGTATCGGATCATGCTGGCATGCCATGCGTTCCAGCCCAGTACCACTAAGGACTTTCCGTGTGGGTTAGCGATGCACGTTAAATCTGTCGAGAGATCAAATGTCCTCCCGTTGGTGTGGTGTGGTAGTTAGTAGAGGAGGGTGCCAGCTCAGGTGTCCTCCTCGTCACTTGACTATGGCTCGAAATTACGAGGTCCGTTGTCAAAAGCCCTTGTGTAGCTGAACAGTGAGACGTTAATATTCACTCATTCACTCACTCAATCACAAAGGACAACAGCTATGAGATCTAGTGTTAGGTGCTCTTTCATTCACATTCAGGATATTGTTGTCATGTTTGACACCTTTACAGCGCAGCGGTTCGTTGGCGAGATTTTAGGCTCCATAATGTTGCATTCTCTATATTTCAATAGTACACTGATTGGTTCTACACGGAACATTTATCTAATGCTTGTCTTGGTTCCTCTCCAACACTTGGTGAAGTAAAACTTCCCAAATCTCTCACCAATATTGCACACTTGTGGTTGTGATGAATATCCGTCTAATTCACCACATAGGCGTCGTCCTGATTTAATTCGCCAAATGAAGCGCGTGTGGCGTTAAATTACGCAAAATGACATCTACCAAAACTACGAGTCAATTATTAATCGAATAACAGCTTACATCAGAGCAAGAAGGGAGCCAACACATTTGATAATGCTGCTTGCACTGACAGTGTGATAATGCGTTAAATACTAATTTCTTGTGAAACTGTTAGTGTTTTGATTTTAATACATATAAATCAGATGAATAGATTTTCATTCATAACTTCTTTGACCATCTCTTTTTTATATAATAAAGTGTATATTTCAATTCTATCATTGCAAGTTATTTCCCATATTTTGATAAAGCACGGCATATTTTATCTATATTTCTGACTATCAACAACTGTGTATTTGTTTAAGGGTCGATGAAGTTTGATTTCAAACCTGAGTCCTAGTCCTTATTACATCAAAGTCTTTTCAACCAAATATTCGTAGCTGATTTGTTGCGCAAATCAATTAAGCTCAAAATGAACCAACCATAAGCACGAAATTGAGCCCGAGTCATTAGTCATAGTTTTAATCTAGAAGGATGTTCAATGAAAACCAGAGGAAATTTTGATAATTGATAAGATTGCAGATTATGGGATTAACAGTTTGTTTTCACTGCTTATGTAAAGTCATTATGGAACACTTAATCTTTTAAGCGTGTGAGGATTATGGTGCTAAGTTATATGATGGCAAGTTCGAATATTAACTTGGGCAAATATGGATACTGAAAACCTGATTTAAGCAAACAATATACACAAAACGCAAATAGCTGCGCTCTACATCAAATGAAGTATTTGTAGTTATGTAGAATTGAATGTATATGATTGTTGCCATTATGAAGTTTTGACTTTTTTTTTTTTGAGCTTCCATAGTATGTAGAACAATATTACAAGTAGAACGGGGAGACATCTTTTAGATAAGGTCAACAGTTTAATGGGCAATACAATCCCCTGTCATGATTTCTTCCCGTAATTTACATTAAAAACTGATACATTAGGTATGGTATTTGAGTAAAATTTTGGCAAGATTACAATACACAATACAATGATTTTAATTTTCTCTGTATCACCAGATATACTTCGCAACATATAAATATAAGCGCTTCTTTCTTACAGGAGTTTTTTCAAGAGAATTTATCACACGGTCGAAGTAAAAATAATACATTAACGAGAGAATAGATAATACAATTAACTATACAAATGTATTTCATTTAATAAAAATGTGATTTTTTTATTTAGGGCAGAACAACTGACAGGACACTATACATTCATTTAAATATCGAAGCAAACAAATATTCCCACATTTTTATCTTTCATCTCCTAATATCGGAAAATATTATTTCCCGATACAACATGTTTTTCGAAGCTCACCATAAAAAAATGGGGCTGCGGTAATGCCGATTGTGGTTAAGGTATGCCAACCATGGCAGGCATGTCATGTCTCAGAGACGTCGTTCGATCCCAGTACCACAGGCTGATGAAGACCCAATGTGCCGTGTCAGCGACTTTGGGGCAGCGATGACCACGCTAAATCTGTCGAGAGCTGAAACGTCCTCCCGTTGGTGTGTCTTCACAATGCAGGTGTGGTAGTTTCAACGGACGACAGGAAGGGGTGCCATGCTCAGGTGTCGTCCACGTCACTGATCTGACCATGGTTCAAAATGGTACGTGGGCAGGGTCCGTCGACCTTCAAAGCCCTCGTGTGAGACCCTTGATCCATAGTCTGAACAGTGCGACGTTAATGATAATACGACTCACTCACTCACAGCTCATCTCCAGACCTCAGGGTCAATACCTGTTTCTAAATAGTCATTCTTAGTTCTAATGAGATGAAGAAATAAATATACAGGATTGACTGACTTTTTTTTGTTATAAAGTACTTTATGACGCATTCAATAAAAACTATTTAATGAAGATAATAATAACTATTAAGATGAGAAACAAGCGAAGAAAGAATACACGTATGTGTGGTCTGCGTGTCTTATTACTATTAATATGTCTTTCTCTGTAGGATTGTTTAATACCTAGTTCATTATAGATGCATAATATCAAATGTATATTGCGACATACATTTTTTATATCCTAAAGGGTTTCTATGTAATAAAAGTAAATATCAAAGAAAACAGAAGCAAAGAACCGTGACTATAATCATTGATCATTGTTTATTTCTTTATTTCGTATTTTATATAAAACATGTGATTGTATATAATATAGATTACACATAAAATAATCTTAACTATATTTAATTTGCTTGGGAATATCCTTTTTAAGTGTTGCACATCCCAACATTTTTAGAGTAAAGAGTTTTGAAGAATATTTTATTTTAAACCTTTATATAAGATTTCAAGTTATTTGGCAGTATTACATTCTTTAAAATATAGATAAGAAATCAAAACTAAACATATAGCAACATTCGATATATTTCGAAAAATATTTTTTTGTATCATATTTGTATAATGTCTTGGATGTGCATGGACAATTGAGGGAACAATTCAATCCTTTTTTATAAATATTTTAAACTTTCCATTAAACACCAAACCACATCCCGATATCTAATACTTTTTTTAACAAATAAGATGAATTAAATTTATACAATATTATCGTAAAAAGAAAAAAAAATCATATAAAAATAATTTTAAAAATTTAAAAATAATGACATACATATAAAAAACTAAAAACAGCAAAAATATAGTTTTAATTGTATTATACTTCAAGGCCCTTTTTTATTACAAAATAAAAATCAATACTCATAATGCTACTTCAAAATAAATTTTTTGAGAAGTTTTTTAAAACATACAGATAGTTAATTGTTACAGGAAAAGTACAATGCTTGGTGTGCCATAAGAACGAAAACAGTTTTTAAGATAAAATAGAAGCGTATATTTTGCTAATATAAATACATTTTTTTATTCAATTAAAATAGCACTCATAATTTGAACGACCTTTTTTGTCTGGAAATATATGTAATTTCATTGATTTTAATATCAATTTTCTTTCATTTGTTTAAATAATAATAAAATTAGCAATATTTGAAGTATGTGCATAACATATACATAAAATAACTGAATAAAACACCTACAGTTTTTTTCAAAACATTTTTCAAAAAAACAAGTAGTAAAAAAAAAATTAAGTCAATTCCTACTTTGAATGGATGAATAGAAAATTTTTTAATATATGATTAAAGATTGGAATAAAACATATATATATATATATATATATAGAGAGATATATATAGAGATAGAGATATATATATATACAGAGAGATAATAATAGGAATTGAAAAATAGCATGATTTGGCTTCATTGTTGTAACAATGCACACCCGGCTTGGCTGAAAAATAGGTTTCCGACGCGAACTTTTGTCTTTGTTTTAACAGTTACTTTATTACGACAATATAGACGAATCTAAGTTTTGGTCAAAAACTGGTAATTAATTTAATTACATTTAGTTAATTAATTAATATTTTTTAAAATCTGTATTAACATTAAGTGTCATCCACTACAAGTTTAAAAAAATATTTGATCTTGATTGGATGAATAGAAAGTATTTTATTAACGATGGAAAATTTGAACAAGATAGGTATGTAAATAAATAAATATATAGAGAGAGTAAGCTAAAAGTAGGAATTGAAAAAGACTTGAAAGAAACAGCACACACATTTAACAATTTGAGGATTTATTATTCATTACAAGATTAACTCGCCAGAAATTATTTAAATTAACATGATCTGCTTTAGTGTAGAGTTAAAGATTTTTCTCATAAATATAAAATAAATTAATTAATATATTTCCCCTTAATTTGGAGAAAAAATTATCACGCTCGATTAAATTGTTTGATTTGCCCCTTTTTTTTTGGATTGCATTTTTTGCTGGCTTGCATTATATTTCTTTAGCTATAATTAATGTGCCACTGTAATTGCTTTATTTAAACATTTAACTCTTCATTTGTAAAAAAAAAAAAATGTACCATGAAAGCCGTAGGAAACAAAATTCACTTTATCGAAATATGTTTTATTTTATTTGTTAAATTTAAACAAAGTTTTGTTAATTTTATAAGTTTAATTTAACCAAATACTTATAATATAGCCATCGTATAGAAAGGGTTTTTTATTACCTTTCGGTGGCTTAAATCCGGAATTAAAGAAATGAGTTAACATGCGAAATTATGAGAATATGCGAAAAAACATTTGAGCGATGAATGATTTTTTAATCATGAAACTTTTTAATGATTTTGTTTAATATGATACGAAAAAGCATAAATCAGAGTTTATAAAATATTTTTATTTGATTATAATACTTGGTGCCTATTTTTGAAGTCATAAATCTATTTTACATTATCAACATTTTTTTTTCGTAGTTTTTATGTTTTATAAAAGTTCATCTTACTGTATTAACATGGGTAATTTTTTACACCTATCTAACAATCAAAAACTGAGCACGACATAACCACTCGAAAAACTGATTTTTTATATACAACCACTGAATACTTAAGTTTAATTTACTTGGTAAGAAAAAAAGAAACGAGAACTCTTATCAAATATTTTTATTATATACTTATTTAAAATCTGTTGCTTTATTTCATAAAGTGTTACAGCTGCGTCTAACAAAATCTATACATTTTTAATGCTACATAATTTTTAAATACTCTGTCTGTGAATTTTTAACATTTTCATTGAACACTGTGTGTGTTTAATATTAAAATTAATACTGTTTTATTCTTAAAAACTGATTTACTAGTAAAGGCACTATATACACATTCGAAAATAATTTTAAAAATAATAATATCTAAAGTCTAACAAATTTTTCGTCAGAAAGAAAACAACTCAAAATGAATATTTTTACGAAATCTTTTATTAAATATTTTTGCTTAATTCCAACATTTTAGCTTTATAACTTTATTTCTATGTTTTTCGTAGCTATTTTTAGCATTTTGTTTAATTTCCAAGTCGTTAACTTATTTATATAGTAAGTAAAAAATGTGCACCACATGAGTGTGTAAGAAATATTGATCAATAAACGAATAGTAAGCTTGGAAAAATTCATTAATTGCCTCAGTTGAAAAAAAAAACGCATTAATATAGTTTTTTTTTTCTTATTTAGGTATAAGAAACTTCACGCAACATAAGCATTGATGTGCAGTTTAATATAATAATGTTAAATATTTTACAGTTTTGATAATTTCTCCACCGAGGAAAAGTTTTAAGAGAATGTCATATACTTCCTGAAACTTGAAACCCCGCTCCATAAAAACATTTGAAAAACAAATAATGTAAGAATACACTATGAATGGAGAAGTTAAAAAAATTCGACCACGGAAAAAAGTTCGAATGCATAAATGCTTAAATCAGGGGGAAAAAGTTTTAAATTTTTTTTACTCCACTTCCCCCCCCCCAAAAAAAATCTTAAAGTGGAATTTTCTGTCTTTCGGAATTATAAACTTCACACCATATAAACATCTGTAACAAAGAGAAGTACACACACACACACATATACTAAAAGTCGGAAATTTTAAAAAAACTTCTCCACAAAATTATAATAATAAGCTTAAAAAAGCTGATTGTCCAAGTATAATAAGGTTTGACAAACTTCTTCACTGATACCAAAAAAAAAATTAAACCAATATTCCTTATTTAAGAATTATAGACTTCGCACCGCACGAGGCATTTTAAAAAGAGATTTAGTACACAATCACTAAGCGTAGGAAAATTTTAAACACTTTTTATCAAAATAATAATAATAATAAATTCGAAAGTAATTATACAAGTTATGGTGACATTTTATAAACTCTTCCAAAACATGAAATAAATAATTAAAAGTTTAAAAATAAATGTCTAATTATTTTAAGGTATTCGACAGCGTTCGGAACCGTGATTTTGCAAAAGTGTATAAATAGATATTATTTATGATATTTAGTGTCACTTAGATTAGAAAACGTATTTAAAATTGTTCTAAGAATATTATTACAGTAAACAATTATTTAAGTACAATATTTTGACAAAAAATGAACATAGAATGACAAATTTTCAAAACAATCTCTTTTTATGAAAAAGTATTTCTATTATAATAATATTTAGGCTGTGTATAGCTCAGACCACAGTACAGAGGCTGAACTGAGATTTTTGAGATGTATGACTTAGAAGTGGATTTATCCATATTTTACTACAACAAAGGGAAGAAATTTTGAAAAAAAAAACGCCGATAATTATTCTAATTGGTGGTAACACTTAAAATAATGTGAGTTTTTTAAAAATTCTAGTTCAGAACTCTCTGGAGAAGTCCTTAATTTATATAAACAACATATTATATTTTAATGGAGCCTTTGTTTATAAAAGGATAACGTTTCTTAAAAAAGGTTATTCTAAGTTAATTTTTTGCCAAAATATTGTATTTAAATATTTTTTTATCATAATATCTTTAAAACAATTTTATACATGTATTCTTATCTAAGTGACACTAAATATCATGAAATCTGTCTATTTGTGCGCTTTTTTAAAATCATGGTTCGAACGTAGTTGGATGCCTTAAAGTTCAATAAAGTTCTATATTGAAGAAGAGTAAAAAAATGTTCCTTATTTAAGAATTATAAACTATGTTCCGCATAAGCATTAAAAAAAAAGATTTGACAAACAAACACTTAACGCAAGAAGTTTTAGATAACACCTCCATCAATATAATAATAATAATATTCTAAAATTATTATATAAGTTTTGTCAAGTTTAACACATTTCTCTCTCTCCACCGAAAAAAATTAATATATAATACTGCAAACTCTGAAACATTTGAAAGAAAGAAAAAAAAAAAGAAAAAGAAAACTTACAATAAAACGGAACACCAGCCGCTCTTTCCTTTTCAAAATCTTCATCCAAGCTATTAACTAGGGCGCACAAAATCGCCAGAGAAAAAAGAACACATATCCACTTGGTCATTTTCATGCGGGGGAGGGGATGACAACCACTCAAACCCGACTTTTCGTCACGGAATCATGATGAGCGTTTAATACAAAGCGCGCGCCCAAACGCCCGCTTTGGAGAAAGGCGCTCATTCTGATTTCGTCCGAAGTTCTCAAACGCGCCCGATCGGTCTACGGCTTTTTGAGAAGTGCTACCCAGCGCCACGATTCAAGTCCCTTACATACAATATCTGCGCAGTTGCGCATTTCGAAGGGGTGGGACTAAGGATGGCCAACACTTCGGTTTATTAGTGCGGGCCGCAAGCTCAGAGTTGATAGAGTGTGTGGGATGGAGGTTTGGGAGAAAATTTGGGGAGAAAAGTTTCAGAGAAGGAAAGTTTGGAACCGGAGAAGAAAAAAAGAATAGGTTCGTAGAAGGAATTGCCTATTAGAATTACCGGAAACTTTTTTGAATAATAGGTATTTTGTACACAAGAAAATTGTCACAGACTCTTGGACTCGCGGAGAATTGGTGAAGGTTCACCAAATAATGAGGCATTTTCTTAAACTACGCACTTTATTATGATGATCTGATCACTATCTAAATTCGGTCTGAGCTATAAGAGCTAGTAGCGCACACAAGAGGGGGGGGGGATGAAAGTTGCCTTTCTCGTATCAGACACCCAAACACCGCCAAAAATTTTCTTTTGATTTTGTCGACATTGGGAATCAAAAACAGTAAAACAAAAATAATTATTAAATAAATAATTAGCATTGATTAATAAAATTAATTATTAATAACAATAATTAATTAAATAATTGAAAAAAAAATCAAGGCCTTGGAGGAGGGTCCGGACATGGTGACCCCCTCCCCTTGTGTGCGCCACTGATAAGTGCCATAAGGTCATATACTAGTTTAGATATCTAGAATAGATGTTTAATACCTATCGTGAATAGTAGATCCGTAACCATGTTAAGCATCCTAGCAGAGCCCGTCGGTTTCTTATTACTTGAACCATGGCAATTCCCACTAATAACTTCTCCAACTTCGTATTCTTCTTATAGCTACAATCATCATCCTCCCAACTTTCCTCTTCCCTTGACTTTAATTAACATCCCTCATTAACATAAATAACGGTTCCCTTAGGAAAGAGGTTTTATAATCATGCAACGTCATAGAAAGTATTTTCGCTAGAGCATTAGTCAGGATCGGGACTAGAACCCTTACAAAATGAAAGAGTAAAAATTAGTCATGAATATATATACATATTATGTACTGTAGTGAATTAAATCCTGCATTTGATTGTTAACAGAAATAATGATTTTCTGTGAGGAAAAGTTTTCCAACTTATACTCCAAAAGATTTTAAAATAGTTCCACTTAGTATCAAAATTGCGCATATTTACATTTTCTTTTATTTCATTTCTATTACACGGACTTAATCATTATTATATGTGGAGAGATATAAATAATTTGTAAAAAATCTTCAATATTCTTCTTTCTCTCTCTCTCGGTGATGCTTCCTTTTTTTAGTTAAGTGATTTACTAAGTGGAGTTTTTACGAAACTGTTACTGTTAGATGATGATAAAAGTCCACATCAGATTTTTCTAAACATTTTATTTCAAAGAAACACAAAAACCATTAACAATAGAATTTGTAACCTTCAAACTTGGTGAAAGCACAACGTGTAAACATCTGAGAGAGAACTGACAACCCCTCTCCAAACCTCCTCATTAGACCAACCTGAGCCTTTAATGAGCATCAGCCTTTTTACATGGAGAATGTTTAATATAGTCAGATCTTGAATCCAAGACTCTCTGACCATGACTTTGCGATCATGAGCTTTAGGATAATGTTACCCCGTTTTGTGCTAGGTTTAGTCTCTTTGACAAAAGGCAAAATCAGTCTTAAGCGTATAAGCCAGTTTTTCATTGTTACGGTTAATTACATAAATAGGAATCATATGAACAATTGATTGTAATATCTGCTGTTGGAGAAGTTAAAGATATTTTTTTTTCTTTTTTTTAAATTCAATGTTTAACATTTTATTGAAATATTAGTCCCAGAGTTTTAAAATCCTCTTTTGCAAATAATTGATGATAAGAAATATTGCTTGATGTATCGTAAAAAAGACTTATCCTTTTTACTATTCAAAACAAACAACCGTGAGTTATTTTTCAAATTCCGAAACAATTTAAA
>BMAU01019422.1:1715000-1808279 GCA_019973935.1 Trichonephila clavipes
CTTGTTGGGAGTACATAAAAAATAGCAGAGCTTCACCAGTACGACCCATGGTTTATGATAAAAATATGAAAAACAAAAATGACGTCACAGCCGGTGCAAGGAAAAAACACCTTATTATACACTTCAGCAGCCGTATTTGTTGATTTTATAAAAGTAGATGTTCAAAATGTTCGTTGGGCATATCGACGCCGGTTTCAAAGCACCATAGATTGATGGCTGCAAAGGTCATAGCAGTGCGGTGTTCACTGAGGTAGAAGCAGTTTGCAGACGAGCATATAAGTCCGTTTGTTTAGTCAATGCACATCTCGATACATCAACTCTTTATCCCGTAGGCAAGAACTCCAACAGTATAAGATCTGGTGATCATGGGGAACATAGATCTTGACCTCCTCGTCTGATCCAGAGGCCGGACTATGCCATCTCCAGCCAATCACACATTGGAGCACATAAATGCACCAGAGCTCCATGATAAAAAAGACGTGCTTCCTCACTTACCGTATTTTTCTCGTAAACTATTGATCATACAGGTTGAGTTCTTTGGGCATTTTTCATATACTCTTAGAGGCTCAATCTGGTCTCTCAATCTGGCTGTGCAGAATTCGGATGCCTTCTTTGAAACCCCCAGTACATAGGATATATGTGAAAGTTACTTTAATCTGAAAATACTTGCACAAACGGAGATATCTACAACTATGCAGATGTGGTGCTCGTTTAGTAAAGCTACCATACTCGACATAATACAAACTACAGTAGCCCGTTAGGAACGAAATTTGGAAGATAAGCATTGCAAATCGAAAACGAAAACAGAGAGAGAGAGATAACAAAATTTCCAATTATAAAGTTTTAGAGCACCAATTAATAACTAAGAAACTACATTTGCTTCTAAAGAATAGGATAAAATATCGCCAGTGATCCCCAAAATATGTGGAATCAATGCACACATTTTATTATAAGAGTTAGAATGCAATAGCCACATGTATGATGAAAAAAAAATACACACAATTTATTACCTAAAACAGTACTTAGTGAATGCAGTTGCATAGCATCACACACACACAAAAACATCGCAAAGGTATGTGATCACACAGTGATAATCTGTTAATGTCGAGTATGTTCGAAGTGTTCGCTGTTACTCAAGATACGCATAGGTATTTGTGAGATTAACTCTGCATGCACATTTCTTAGCAGAGAAGGTTTTTTACTATTGCAATTACCTGTCATTTTTCGATGTAGATCTATCAGATGTGTATGTGACGCTGCATAAACCTGATATTTTATGTTACCCTATAAAAAGTAATTCAACGTAAGAAGATTCGGTGACCACGGAGGCCATTTAAGGTACCCGACTACATTCGGAACCATGATTTTGCAAAAGCGTATAACTGGATAATATTTATTATATTTAGGGTAACTTAGATTAGAAAATGTATATAAAATTGTTTTAAGAATAGTATTACAATAAAAAATTAATTATGTACAATATTTTGACAAAAAATGAACATAGAATGACACATTTTCAAAATATTCTCCTTTTGTGAAAATTGCTTTTTTATGATAATATTTCGCCTGTATATAGCTCAGACCTCTGTACAGAGGCTCAACTAGAATTTTTAAATGTATAACTTAGAAGTGGGTTTATCCATGTTTTACGACAACAAAGGGAGAAATTTTAAGAAAAAAAACACCGCGATAATTATTTCAATTGGTTGTAACTCTGAAAATAATGTGAATTTTTCAAAAATCATAGTTGAGCCTCTGTACAGAGGTCTGAGCTATATACAGGATAAATAGTATTATTTTAGAAGTATTTTTATGAAAGGAGAACATTTTGAACAAAGGTTATTCTGTATATATATATTTATAAGTTACTTATTTGCCCCAATATTGTATTTAAATACTTTTTTTTTTGTAAAAATGTCCCTGAAACAATTTTATGCATGTATTTAAATCTAAGGGACACTAAATATCATGAAAATTATATATGTATGCGCTTTTTTTAAAATCACGGTACCGAATGTAGTCGAATAGCTGAACACTACTAACATACATGATAATTTCTAGTCCAAAATAACCTTTGAGAAGGCTTCATACATTTTCTAGCTATTACTGTATGGCAGTTCACGTTTTTTGTCTTACCCGTTCAATTCCATTTCCCCCGAACTTTCATATTTCCAATTATAAGTTAAATTTTGGAAATCAAATATTTAGTCAATTATGACTAAATCTTTCTAATACAAAAATGACCTTTATAAATATAATTGTTGCCAAGATTAATAATTGAAGTACAAATATCTTTTTTAAAAAAATGATTTAGAATCCTTAAAATCGTTATTTAGAAACATAAATTTTTAACATTATGCTTTTGTTAAAAGAGACTGTCGTCTTTTAAACAACTTTTCTCATAAAGAAATTCTGTTCAATATAACCATATTTTGCAACAAAATTCCATTTGTGCATAACTATGTTACCCAAAATACATTTATGCATATTCGGTAAAGTGCAATTAAGTTTCTTGGATCCATGAGTATAAGACTACTTTGATATTTTTTACAATGAATAAAATTTGATTCATGGCTGAAACTTTGTCATTAAATTGTAATAGGAAGCCTAGTACACGACAAAAAAGACGAAACTTTTCTTAAAATGTCTCTAATGTGTTATAATTGTTATTTTCCACAGCTCTTATTTTATAGACACTTAGTTTAAGTACCGCTTTTATTTAGTGAGATTTTTTTTCTAGGTTAGTATTCATAGTTAAAAAATCTTCTGTATCACTATACATTCTTACTTCATTAAGGCAAAGGAAAAGAAATGAATAATAGTAATGATAATAATTCGTTTTATAAAGTGTTCATTTATTCTTAACAAGTATATAAATTTCAACTATGCCTTTCCAAAAGTCTTTTAAGACAGTTTTAAAGTTTTTTTTAATTGTACATCATACGATATTTTGTTTCAAGCCTGTGACAAATGCTACATTCCCTTAATTTTCTGTATATTGCTGGATTAAGAGTAGCTTGTTGTTCTTTAATGTCATACTACGAAACAACTCAATATACACTGCTGGACAACTGCTAAGGACGGAATACACTATCAGCCATAGCAACCACAAAATGAAAGGAAGCAAAATGTGGAAAATTAGAATAAGTGCGGGATGTTAGTAAGAAGAAGTATGAGTATGCAAATTTTTTTCCACGTCTGTTCATCACGTGATCGGGTTCATAAGAGCTTTAAAGGTTTTGACGCGTGTGGACAGTTGTTGTTTCAAGTCAAAGTTTTACAGGAAAGATTTAATAGACGAACTTAAAAATTTTGGCATGTCTTCCCGACATCACATAGATGATTTTATGCGTGGTAGAATTATTGGAAAGATCGAAGAAGGGCGAAAAACAACAGATGTTGCCAGGGAGTTCGACATCGCTCACAGCGTTGTTTCACGGCTGTGGAAGTCATTTAAAACTACTGGAATGTGTAGTAGACGGCACGGGGAGGTCGTGTTAGAAGTACGACGCCTGCAGAAGACAGATATATCGTCCTATCAGCAAAAGAAACAGGCGCACTACAGCTCAGCAGGTGGCAAATCAGTTTCTTGCTGCCTCAGGAAAGCAGATCTCCCGAAAAACTGTTGCCAGACGTTTGAGGGGAGGAGGACTATACGCACGCAGACCTGTTGTGTGTGTCCCATTGACCAGACAGCACCGTACCGCCCGTTTGCTATGGTGTCGTGAGCATCACAATTGGACTGAACATGACTGGGGATGCGTACTATTCTCAGATGAGAGTAGGTTCAGTCTGTCATCGGATTGTAGACGCCAACTGATCTGGCGCGAGAGTGGTACTGCTTATCGTCCAGAAAATATCCAGGAAAAGGACCAATATCCGAAAATACAGTATCATGGTGAGGGCCGGCATCATGATCAATGGCCGCACGCGCCTACATGTGGTTGCGAATGGGACTATGACGGGCCAACGATACATTGATGAAGTTCTACTTCCTCATCTTCGTCTTTTCCGTGGTGCTGTCGGTGATAAATTTGTTTTTATGGACGACAACGCAACATGTCATCGAACACTCGCTGTTCAGGATTGTCTAGACAGCGAGGGTATTCAACGTCTCGTATGGCCAGCGCGTTGTCCAGATCTAAACCCCATTGAAAATGTGTGGGATGCTTTGGGGAGGCAAGTTGCTGGTCGAAACTATCCTCCGACAAACAAGAACATCTTCATCCTTGCCCTTACAGAGGAATGGGATAAATTGCCTCAACAGGTGCTGGATAATGTGGTGCAAAGTATGGTACGACGTGTGGAATGTTGCATCACACTCCACGGTGGACATATCCCTTACTGATACCTTTCTTTAAGGTGACTGCTGACTTTTAGATGCATTGTTCTATTTCTCCGTACGCAGATCAAACGAACATTTTTTTTTCTTTCAGATGTTTCACAGCTTTTGTTTTTTCCAGAACAATAAATATTCTTTATTCTAATGTCTGAACAGTGTGGTAACTATATTTTATCCTACTAGGCCTCATGTCTCGCTTAATGTTATGCTACATAGCAATTTGTGATTCATCCTTAGCAATTGTCCAGCAGTGTATATTCTTGATAGTACTCGGAATTTCGAATCATGATTAAGAAACTGGGATGGTACTTGAGCTGACAATGAATTCTCCAAACTTTTTCACCACACCTCATGAGGACTGTGAGTCAACAATGACGTAACGTGCATAAGTCACTGTACAATGTATCTCCACAGACACCAGCACTGTAATTTAAGACTCGAAAGAAATAACGCTGGCTTAGAGCTTCAGACGATGATGAATTCTTGGCTGTTGCTACCTTTGAGTTTTGGGGTCCTGGCACCAGTCGTCTAGTGGTGAAGGTAACGGACTTTTTGCCATCGTGTCATGATTTCTATCGTAGTACTGCTGAAGAGCCGATGTGCGTTAAATACATCGTGACCCATACGTCTTCCCGTTGCTGTGATGTGGAAGTGAGAAGAGTGGGTGCCAGCTCATGTGTCGTTACTTCATCAATGCTCAAATTTACGAGGTTCATCGCTAAACGCCCTCGAATATAGCTTATTATTTTGACATTATTATTCCCTCACTCACCTGTGATTTTTCTTTTTTCTTTTTTGATAATTTCTTGTAGTAGGTTCGATTTTTCTTTGAAATTTTATCTTAAAATAGAAAAATAAAAAAATGCAAATTTCCTCATACTCTTCTATCATTAATTTGAATAAGTATCGAAAAATATGAGTAATAAAAATAAACAACTGTGTTACAAATTTATTCTTCTCTGGATGGTCGAAATACGGTGCCATAGACAAAATCCAAATATGGTATTATTCAATAAATTGAAGAGTGATGGATATTTACTGTAATTTTCTCACAAAAGATTTTGAGGGTAAAAGGAAATTTGGCAAACCAAACTTCACGAAATACTTCCCACACTATTTTTATTTGCTTATTACTTTTTAATAAAAGTTTGTAACATATTGTTTCCATTATTAGTGAAGGAAGTCAAACAGCTATCCATCCGACTGGCCTGAGGATTGAATCTTTAGTGACACTTTATATTAAATAATAACGAATGATGTTGTTGACAAAAACATCCTAAATTTTTATTACTTTCAAGTGATGAAGATGAAAACTTAGTTGATTTTCCATTCTCTAAATTTCCACCCGATGCCCACATGAGACTTCTTGGCATCGATTTATTAACACTAATCGTTATTATTTTTCCTTATAGCTGTTGTTGTTTCTAATGCCACCTGTCTGACATAGTCAGATCGATGCCCACGAAATTCATCGTGGCAAGGAGCTAGAAGCACGTCTGTCATTGGCCTTGAGTACCATACAGGTGACAGTATGAATTAGCTCAGCGAAATTCCCCAAAGCGACGATAGATGGTGTCACCACCTATCTCCACCTCCACAATTTTGGTATGGAACTGAAGGGGAGGGAAATATCCTCCAGTCCTCTGCCCTTGTGATTCAGCCCACAAGACATTCGGACCCACTGATTTAACGAGCACGTACTCCGTGTGTACTCTGAGGATATTTGGTGGCATCGGACATGGAACCCAAGCCTTACGATCTTTAGCCCGATGATCTAACCACTAGGCTACCCACGGCCCAATTTTTTCTTATAATTACTGATACTGAGAATTTGAATACAAGATTGTATATGTTTATAAAACTTGACTTTTCTTTATTTGAAATATTTTGATTCCCACTACTATTTTTATAATAACTCATAAAAATATTTTTAAAAAAAACCTTACGTTTTTATTATTAAGGAATAATAATAATAATATAAATATATTACTCACAATAACTATACAATATATTTTTATATTAAAAATCTTAAATTCTTTGAATGTTGTATAAAAGAGAACGACAATATTTTTCTCCCAAACACAATGCATATTTTTCTTTAAGAACCTTACTGCGTGTGAAAAAAAGGACCACTCATCAAGAAAAACATAATCATATATTATACTACTTACACTTTTTACATGGATAGTTTTAATGATTTGTCTGGTGTCGTTTCTACAAAATAAAACAAATAAAACAGCAGTGGCATGTAGTAATAATAATAAAGCAGCAGAATAAAACAAATAAAACAGCAGTGGCATGTAGTAATAATAATAAAGCAGCATATTAAAGTTACGAAGATGATAATAAAAAAATTGATAAATTACTGGAAAAGAATTCACAATGTAATTGAAGGTCGAAATTATCTGAGCATGTTCATTTATCGATTTTTGTTCATTTTCTTCAAGCAGTGATTAAAGAATTTTTTTTTCGAATTTTCCATAAAAAGAAAATTATGGGATAAAGAAACAAAGACTTATCCTTAAAAATATTTTTTTCCCTTTTATTCTTGATTATTTCATCCAAATTCATTTGTTAGTTAATAAATATGGATAGTTGTAGCAGACTGTGTTTATAATTGTAACCATTGGGATAACTGTGACCGTTAAGATTATGTTGTAACTAGTTAGGAAGTCTGTTCCGCTCTCAGTAAATTCAGTTAGTGTTGTATACGTCTTGTTATTACAAGAGAGTGTGCCCCTTTATGTAGCCCTGAGCCCGTTCTGAAGTTGACCCAAAAATAAAGGTTTTGGCCGTCGAGGAAGTTGTCTTCATTTCGATATTTCTAACAAGCATTTGCACTCCCATACATCAAGAAGTTTCAAATTGTTACTTTTTAACACTTCCATTTGATACCGTCATGTAAAAACATCAAATTTAAAAATGTGAAACTATTTTATGCACCAGACCAGAGAGTGCCTTGTAAAAAAAGAATTTCATGAACTCACTATTTGTGAAACATGAGCCAACATTAGTACTAAAAATTATTAAAATCAAGAATTTTAACGGTAATGATTCTTATAATACAAGGTGATTCAAAATACGTATTGCAATTACAAACATTCTATAACTATTCCATTTAAAATAAATTACCGATTAGAATTACTCAGAATATAAAAGAAAGCTTCAAAAGTTTGTTTACGTACTTTACACATGTTCTATGTGGATCCACATAGTAACACGGAGAACATTTAAGTGGTAAGCAGTGTTACTCCATTCGTTTTGTGGCATATTCGGATCCCCTGTGCCAGAGCATTAGAAATATCTTGCGTTTTGGAATTATTTTCGGCAAATGAAGCAAGTACAGAAAGTATTTCCCACAGCCCTATAGAAATAAATAGTAGGTTGTGAAGTCCGCAGATCTAGATGACGAAGAGCAAAACACATCGTTGGCACCCCTTATTGAACTGATCTAGCGTGTTAATGTGAGTGAGGGAATTTTTACGTCACAGTTTAGCTACTCTAGGGCTTTTGGCGATGGACCCCCAAGGCCGTTGGAAGATGTGAGGACCTAAGAATATGCAAACCTCAACAACAAATGAAGTTCCATCTTATGGAAATATTTTTCCGTGAATTTTGCATCAAGCCATGTCGTCAAACATTGTTCAAACTTGTCTGTATAAACGTTTATTGTATTACTTATACTATTTTTACTTAGGGTACGGCTTCAATGAAGCGGATACATAAGCGTTACACAGTCTAAACTCGTTGATGTGCAGGCTTCTTCTTACATGCACTTGTCCAAGATATACGAAATTATGAGCTTTTTTCTACTTTTTGTGTAATTCTTGTCGATAAATTTTTATCTATTCAATAGTTATAGCTTTTTTGTTATCACTATATTCTTTTTAATCAACCTACAGGTATAGAACAAAATAATAGGAACACCAGAAAATAACTGATTTTTTTTACTATTGAATTTCTTTTTTCACGTCATAAAGGTCGGACAGAATCATGTTTTGCAAGAAACGGGATTTTCTCATGTAATCCTCACACTGCCAAATGCTTGACAGATATCTTACTTTTCGGTGCCACTTAGGGACACATAAACGCGATGAGTGATGGACGTTTACTGGACGATCCAAATACGACTCATTTTTAAATGGATGTTTCTACTATTTTGTCTTAAACCTGTAAGTACTAATATTAGTGAAAAAGTTGGTCTTACATATAATCAAAATTCATTACTATCAAACATCTCGATTGTACTACAGTCTTCCCAACAATACTTATAAAAAACGCAGACAGACTGTTCTGAGCAGCACACAGATGAGGTCATACACCAATGATTGATACAAACAATGGTCAGAAATTCAGATACACAGAAGATTAAAAATATTCAGCATGATCAGAACATGCTTAATACTGAGATAAAGAGTGTCCATGGTAGTAATCATCATGCTCTGCATTTTTTCTGTCGAGTTGGAGGCTCGATTACTGGATTGATTCAACTAGTCGGCTCAAAATTCTCAAATCGGAGCAGTGTGGAAGTTTTGAGTGTTCGGTAATGGTTCAGGTGTCAGCAGTGTTCACAATTACAAGGTTCATCGCCAACAACCCTCATTTAGCTTCCAAATGTGATGTTCATAAAAGATCAATCTATCTATTCATTTAGTAGCGTTTGCATAAGAACTATTTATCTTCAATTGTCGAAATTCGATGGCCGTCTCAAGTTTTACTGATCACAGTACTTAAAAAAAATAGCTGCTATCTCAAATTACCATAAAATACACGTCCAGTGATGATAAATGGGATAAACTTTACAGACTGTGAGTCACGTTTATAAAAAAAAATGCGTATATAACATGCGTAAAGCATTACAGTCCTCATAATTTACAGCTTTGTACATGTCCGGTGGGGAGGCAGTATGATTGTCTGACTACATTTATATTGTCTTATGATGTCTCATAGAATGGATTCTTGGTTAATTTGAGTACTCTATTCCTAGGATAATTGCTTGGCTAATTTGAACTCTTAATTCGCATGATGTTCCAATAGAAAGGTGCTCCTTTCAAGAAGATAATACGTCACAGTGTAAGTTGCACGATCCTCAAGAGTTACTGAATGAGCTAATAATACAATTTGAATTCACTCAGCTTTAATTAAAACTCGGATTTCCTACTTTATTCAGGTGAATGGAACGCTTAGCGTTGGTGTGAATTATTTAAATTGAAATCTTATATTAAAGAATAATATGATGCACAGTATATCCAACTAAAATTAAATAGCTTATCATATGCATCTAATTAGATAAATAACATTACACATATTTCTGCGTATTATTTCTGTTATCAGGTTTATTATGCAAAGGAATCGAATTTTAGTTATGTTTTTCCAAAATTCCATATTATTTCTAAATAGAATAAGTTACTTCAAAACACAATAAATTATTATTTTAGAATAGATATATTTAAAATTCCTCGTTTTCTGGACTTTCTCTTATGCAGTTTTATCATGTAGCAAAACTTGAGGTAAATTATGACTAAATATTGCGTGACATATTTCGAAAAAAAGAACCACGGGCATGATTAATTATTTTCACCAATAATCATTTTTTCTCAACATCAGGACAACATAGAGTATTTAAAACTCACTTGCTGATTTAGAAGCTGAGATCTTTTTTCCACGTTAAAAATATTGTTAGAAATAAAACAAAATTGAAGTGTCTACATTAGCTAATAGTAGTTGCCACGAACCCGTAAGCGACGTTACTTATGTGGAGCTAAGATTTCAAGCTCTGATGACTCTAAAAGGCGCCGTGTTCCTTGGTTGATGCACGTTAAATATGTTGAGGTGAAAGTCCTCACGTTGGTGTGATATGGAAGTTTGTGAACGGGTTGTCAGGTAAACATTCGCTCACATCACTCGACCGTGATTTAGAATTACGAAATTTTCCCCAATGGCCCTAGAATAGCTTCATAATATTTTCGTGAATTAATAATCATTCATTTGTAGAATATAAAGATATGGCATCTGATAATTTGCAATTTTAGAATATAAACATAATTTAAACATTCCTAATTCTTCTTCATTAGTTAAACCAAGTTAAGGTATCCGACTACGTGCAGAACCGTCATTCTGCAAAAACAAATAAATGGATATTTATGATATTTAGTGTCACTTAGACTAGAAACTGTATATAAAATTGTTTTAAGAATATTATTACAATGAAAAATTACTTAAGTACAATATTATTGCAATAAAAAATTCTTTAAGTACAATATTATTACAATAAAAATTATTTAAGTATAATATTATTACAATAAAAAATTATTTAAATACAATATTTTGACAAAAAATGAACATAGAATGACCCATTTTCAAAATATTCTCCTTTTGTGAAAAATGCTTCTATTATAATAATATTTTGCTTGTATATAGCTGAGATCTCTATACATAAGCTCAACTAGAATTTTTGAAATATATAATTTAGAAGTGGGTTTACCCATGTTTTACGACAACAGAGGGGAGACATTTTAAGAAAGAAACGCCAATAATTATTCAATTGGTTGTAACTCTGAAAATAATGAGAATTTTTCAGAAAAAAAATAGTTCAGACTCTCTGGAGAAGTATTTACTTTATATAAGCAAAATATTATTACTTTAGAAGCATTTTTTATAAAAAGAGAACATTTTGAAAAAAATGTTATCCTAAGTTAATTTTTTGTCAAAATATTGTATTTAAATAAATTAAAAAAAAATTGTGTCAAAATGTCCTTACGACAATTTTATACATGTATTCTAATTGACACTAAATATCATGAAAATTATCCATTTATACGAAGGCCGCGGTAGACGAGTGGTATAGGTATCGGACCGTGACTTGCCTTGTCACGAGTTCGAGCCCAGTACCACTAAAGACCCGCCGTGTAGGGTAGCGATGCACGTTAAATCTGTCGAGAGTTGAAACGTCCTGCCGTTGGTGTGGTGTGGTAGTTAGGAGAGGGGGTGCCAGCTCAGGTGTCGTCCACGTCACTTGACCATGGTTCAAAATTACGTGGTCCGTTGCCAAAAGCCCTCGCGTAGCTGAAGAGTGCGACGTTAATATTCAATCAATCAATATCCATTTATACGCTTTTTAAAATTACGGTTCCGAACGCAGTCGGATACCTTAAAGTTTATATAGTGGGGACATTATTACTTAAACATAGCTGCGCAAATATTTTGAGGAATATTTATTTGAGGCAAATTGTGTAGACTAGTGGGTGGTAATTATTCTAGTAATGCTCCCCGGCTAATAGAGATTTAAACAGTATTCTAAATCTCATCACATTAGTCAGTTAACGTATTAAGTTATCAATCTCACACAATTTACATTAATCTCTTTACTTTTCCATGGTGTGGTAAGGATGAATACCAAATGTGTGCAGTTCTACGTACTCTCACAGTAAACCTACTCTGAGAATACACCGATTAGAACGACAATGGGGAATTAAATCTACATTTAAAAGTTTAGCTTTTTTCATTATATAATAACTGTGTTAAAAGAGTACAAAACTTTAATTGAAAAAAATTACAGGATATTCTTCGATACAAAAGAAAAAAATCAAGAGATATTTGGAATGGATACAAATCAAGACTGATAAAAAAAGTACACTAAGAAAGAGCAACTTTTTTTTTTAAAATCTGATCTGTTAGTGTTTTCTCGATAAGCCTTATAAGCGTAAGAATTAATGTTGAACGAGTGTTTATTAAGGTCGCGCTATGCAGCAACATGAGGGCTATTTACGACGGAACCTCGTAATTTTGACTTTGGTCAAGTGAAGTGGACAACACCTGATCCGGCACCTCCTCTCCAAACTACCTGCATCAGCCCCTGTGCATTGTAGAACTTCAGCGATGGTAATGTTCGAATTCGTGACACGCTGGCCACTGGTTTGTGACCATAACCACTTGGCCACCGTGGTCTTAAAGGAATTATTGAAATTAAAATTATTTTTCGGCTAAGTTCATTTTAAGTATGGGAAAAGGTTTATGTTTCACTCGAATACTTGCTGAAGTACAGTTCACAAACCTTTTAGCAAAATAAGATATTTTGTTCCAAGCTACTAGAAACACTAGATTTTGTTTCATGATAAATTCTATTGAAATGCCCAGTACTGCGTAGGAATTTATTACTTTGTAAGAAAAAAAATCTTTTGTTTTCTAACATTTTATTTAGTTGATTGCCTTAAGGTTTCCGACTACTTGCGACAACTTTTTTTTGAAAAAATTGAGTTATGGGGATTTCTTGGGAATTTTAGATTTATTTAGTATATTTTAGGGAAAAAATCGTAAAATTGAAATTAGAAAAAAAATTTATTATTATTACATTGGGAAAAAACTGGGGAAAATGTACAAACAATTACATAAACTGTGCCCGCTCTGTACAAAAATGTTCTGAACAAATTTTCAATTTTTCAGTTTTAATGTGTTACTTCATTATTCATGTTTGAAATGACCTTCAGGATAATAAATAATTTAATTTTTGCAAAAACTAGAGCACTCTATCTTAGTGACTATATGAAATTGCTTAAAAACACAGTGATTATATTCACATAAAAAACTGTAAATTTTGAAATAAGACAGTTATTGATAAATCTGAAGATCAAAACACTTCTACTCTTATACGAAACATTCACAAAAAATTTCAGCAAATTATTTTCAAAACTTTTTGAGCAATCACTGTCCCCGTTTGAGTTTTTCAAAAAAAAACATTTCGAGTAAACCGCATTTTAAAGTTTGACATCTTGTGTAAAGTTATGGCATCTTCCTTTATTAAAACACTTGTAGTTTTTGTTCTAAAGAATAGACATTAAAAAGCTTGGTATTTTTATTAAGCTAATTAGATGGTCTATAAAATAAAATCATAAAAAAAATTGTCAATTTTTGAAAAATATCAGGATTTTAGGGTAGTCGGATACCTTAAGAATACGTGATCTCAAGATTTTAAAGATTTTCATATTGTATGTGCTTTCGTGTGTCGGATATTTTATTCTATGCAAAATGTGTGTGTTGGTGTCGAGGAAATGATTTAAAAATACAAAGTAATAAAAGCTATCTGGAAAATTATAATTGTTTCATCCCAAAACGCGTTAAGAAGTAGAATGAGTGTAGATGCATATATCACAATTGTCTTACAATTTGAAATTATTTTACCATGTTTTCTGTCAGTTTTTAATATCTCGTTATTTTTAAATTTAAAGATAAAAATCTCATAAAATTAATAATCAAATTTATATCAATTTTACTTTAATTCCCTAAGTGCTCCTATTTATTAATGTAATGTATTTTTAAAATTTAAAAATAATACTGGTGAAAACAGGCTAAAATGACGAGACAAACAAAATTTTCGATACATTTTTTTCAAAAAAAGAAGCTGGTATTCCTTTTTTCAGTTCAAGATATCTAAATATGTGGTAAAGAAATTTAATAAAATTTTATAAAAATAGTTATATATTTTGTTTTATTAAAACTGTTTTTTCTTGAAAACAATTATAAAATCCATTTCTTATTCCATTTATTTCCATAAAATCTTATTGAAAAATAATTTTACAATAAGTCTTAGCACAAACCATATAATGCTAAAAGTTTTCTATTATAAAACAAAAATGGAAAAATGCATTAACAATATTATTATGGGGATTCAATTTCCCTGTATCTTTGTTATAAATGATTATATTGTTACGTAGATCCGAGGGTTCAAGGATTTTATGCATAAACAATCACAAGGAAAAAATAATCAGTTCTTTAAGAGCGATGCGAATTTATTATCGAAAATCCAATCCTTTCAATACAGGATTCATCGGCAATATTCACAGGGTAAATATCCGAAGGTCTTCACACCTTCAACAGCAATCAAACACAATAACAGTGCTTAAAAATATACGTAAGTAAAGATTATTCACAAGCACAGCCGAGTTAATCGCTAGTCAAAACAATCATCATTACTCGCTGGCTTAATCAAGACTCCCCGCCGTACCGGCAAGCATCTTCTTTTATAGGCGCGACAGAAACTTCCAGAAATATAACCGCTCGTGTCATTGAACGTGACACTAGTGGAGAGATCTACTACTTTCTAGAAGATTCCAGAAGGTTCCGAACTCGCCAACATGGTCGCCAATGACGCCAAGTTGGTCGGCAACTTGGTCTCCAAAAATGATGCCAAATTGGCTCTACCGCCAAGATTTAATGGCGATTCTCATTGAATCGCCATTATAACGTAAGGGGCGGCATTGCTTGTGAATAGTACAATTTTAACATGAAATAAATATAACATAGAGTACTATAAATGCATTAAACACTCAAATACAAATTATTCACAATACTTACACAAAATTCGTAACACTATATACTTAATTGAATATTTCAACACTTTGGTTGAAGGACGTATATTTTATCTTGCTCCTGTATTGATTTTCCAGTGCTTTTGATGGATATGCAGTATCATATTTCATCCATTTACTACAAATGAAAGTGAATCAGGCATTTCATTCATTTTTTTGAATATAATGCAAATACATGTTTGATTGTCACCCATTAGTGAATAACTTATCGGAAAATTATGTTAAGAAAGTTTTCTTTCGAATAAACTCAAATTATATGAACTGTTTTTGCTTTGATAGCCCTATTTAAAAATATAATTTAATTAATTTAAACAAACCTGCAAAATGTTTTATTAAAAGTTGTATCATACATTCGAACAGATTGCCATGAAATTCGACTCAAAAAACTGGAGCTATTATTGCCCTGAAATTCATTTTCAAATTGAATTTAATTTATTGAAATTAAAATAAACATTGAAGGTAGAAAAGACACACTATAAATATGAAATTTTTATACTTACAAAATATTTCTCCAAGCAAAATAAACCAAATAATATTACTATTATTTTAAATTTTGAAAAAAATTATGCAAAACTGTCATTTATTTCTTTTACAACTAATGACTTCTGATAAATATATGTAAATTACCTGATTTACCCTGCCATATTTAATAGCGTATCAACTTATAATGCATAATTGGAGAAGGTCAAAATTTTGCAATTATGTAGGAAACGATGAATATTTTGAAGAGCAAAATATCTTAAATATCACAATTAAAATATTCTTTATCCACATTTTGTTTCCCTCTTAATTTCTGTTTTATCATAAATGAGAAAAAAAGCTTAATAAAAGAAATATTAGCTTGATCAGCTATGCAAATCGGTTGCAAGAAATTCAAATGTTTCTTGTAGAAAGATGTGTATAGTTAAAAAATAGCGATGATGCTGTTTCAATCTCTGTGTGTGCAGCCTTTTGCGTACTTAGTAACATTTTAGGTAATTAAAGATGTTTATACACAGTGATTCATTTGATAACATATTCTTTTTAAGCATTAGTAAGAAATAATGAGAAAATGTCAGTGCTATCAAAACAGTTTTCTGAAATAAAAATCGCATTGTATAAACAAATAAACAGAAGAAATCGATTAAATGTGATTACCTACCCAATCCATTAAAAATCAACGAATATAAAAATTTTACTATACATATTCGTGTAAAATATGATTGTAAGTGCAATATGACTGTTTCTACGTAAGAGTTGCAAAAAGTAAGATAACAAGAGCTTTGACAGGTTCGCAGAGTATCCCTATGAAAGAAAATCCCCCTGAAGTTAATGGAAGGGATCACAACATTCAAACGATCCTGGTAGATGAACCCCTAATAAAATGACTGTATCCCTGTTAAAATACAAATGCGTAAATGAAACATGGTCTACGATTGAATTTAGAAGTTTAATGTGGTTTTTGAATTTAAAGGAAAATTTTCCAGTGGCAATTCATCAGCAATCGGTAGAAATGTTATATCACAAAACTAGACGCGGGGTTTAAGTAAAACGTTTCAAAAAGACGATATATCCTTTGGAATACACTCAATATTGTGCATATACCAGTGCTTCTCAAACTTTCAATATTTTCGACCCATTATTCACTCAAAATTTTCATCTTCCCCTTATCCATACAATAAAATTATGTTGAATTCAGTAATGCTATACTCTAACGCTAAAGCTACAATACAAATTTAACCTCTTAAGTGATACTGGTGTACATAGACGTCTCACTCAACCAAAGCGTTATTTTTGACGTATATATATGTCTGTCTGAAGTACGAACTTCTCTGTACACTACTATCCATAAAATTATTCCGAAGACTTTTGAGTTCAATAAAAGGACCTTGACAATGTTTGTAAATGATTTACTTGTATTACAGAACGTTTTACTTATTTATTCCATTTCAATTTCCCATCACCTACCCCAGTACATCACATGCGTGCAACTACGTTGAAAAAGGTGGCACTGGGGAGCAAATTGCGTCAGCTGTGAAGGGATTAATTATAAATCGATAAGTCATAAGTTTTAGATATAATTTTATAAAGGACAAGCTCAAGGGTCACTGGTAATTATTAAACTTGTTCCTAACTTAGTACTGTTAAATTAATTATAAAATATGTTGTACAGTACTGATACATTTTCAAGTGTAGTATATCAGTGCAAATGTGTATTCTAATCCTTATTATGTCAGAATTTATTTTGTTTGGTTACTTTCTGTAAATTAATAGTATTTTAAATAATCTTTTGTTTCCGATTTTTCAATATGCTCGCGCCTCTCTTGGGAACGTGCCCCACAGTTTGAGCGCTTGCATAAACAACCTTGACACTTATTTCTACAAGGCTAGTACAAGGCTACTAGATGAACCGATGGAACAATAAATGCCATTATATGTATGGTGACTGTGTAGAGAAGCAATATGTACCTGTCTTTCTCTAACATTGCATATATATATATATATATATATATATATATATATATATATATATATATATATAATGGCATTTATTGTTCCATCGGTTCATCTAACCATCGAAACTAGCCTTGTAGAAATAAGTGTCAAGGTTGCTTATGCAAGCGCTCAAACTGTGGGGCACGTCCCCAAGAGAGGCGTGAGCATATTGAAAAATCGGAAACAAAAAAATATATATATATATATATATATATATATATATATATATATATATTATTTCCTGAATTAACATTTGCTCTGAGTGTGCTTGTTACTATAGTATTTGAATGAGTGAATGATTTTGGCGTCTTATATGGCGTAAGAACTATAGTATTTGAAACCTTCCCATATAATTTTTTTAGATTTTTAATAAAAAAAAGAATTAAAAAATTGTTCTTTACTGAAAAGTTAATAACTTAAAATATCTAGTTTATCCTCAAAATGCAAAAGATCAAAGGGCAAATTGTTTAATATAAAAAATTAATGTAATTTAAGGAATGACATTGAATTAAAAATAAGCAAACAATTTCATAAAAATCCCGCAAAGCTCCTTTGATATTTATAATTCTTCAATTGTAAAATATTTTAAAATAATTTTGTAACTTTACGTCCAAATTTTTCTTTATTAAAATCCATTTTTCAGAATATGTGGGCGGTGCTAATTTCCAAAATATATATTAGATACATTCTTGTTTTTTTTCCTTAGTATTGCAATTTTGATAAATATAGTATATTTTAAAGAAATGACAGACGAATATAAATTATCTTCAAACTTTTCTTTCTCATCAAAAAAGAAAAATTTTCTTCAGCCTAAAGTGATAAAGTCAGCCTTTTTTACATATTGCGTATAAAATTTCAATAATTTATTAAAAATTATGTATAAAATCTTTAAGAGAATAATTTAAAAACCTCTTTTAATTTATTTTATACTTCGTATCACAGTTTAATAAAGCACAACGTATGCTCAAAGCGTTCTAGATGAGAATTTAAAGTGACAAGTTTTCCAAAATTGATAAATAATATCGCGTTGTTTTAAACTGAAACAAATGTGTGAAAAATTAATTCTTGATGGTTTAAATTTATATTAGGTTCTTAATTACATTGTAAAATATTTTTTATTGATTTACTTTGAAGCACAAGATAATTTAAGTCTAGTTTTGATTTTTAATAAATATCTCACCTCGTAACAAAGGAGTTATAATTATTTTCCATAGCTTCTTCAACTTCTTTCCATCAAATGCAGTTCAACCATGTAAGCTAATCAATATATCCATTTTATAAACGCTGTTCCAACAAAATGACGCATCGCACATTCATGTGACAAACACAAGGACAAAATTCGAACTACAGAGTAATATTCCTCTAAAAAAATTCAATTATAATCACTTATAGAAGCAGTTATCAGTTAAACATAGTAGCAAACGATTTATGCGTCAAAATTTTGTACTGTTCTGAAATAATTTTAACTATCAAACGATTTATTCAAAATAAATTAAATTCATTCTCAAAAAAGGTATTTTAGTGTAATTCAATAAAACGGTAAGTAATTAAATTCCTCTTGACAATCATGAACAGATTTTTAAACTTAAACATTATTTGAATGAAAGCAATTTGATAAGTCGGCCATAAGATAATTTGTACGTTATGTGTTTTATTTGAATTTACTTTTGAATGAAATAATATACAGATTAAAATACACAAAATGAAAGAGATTTTCATCAGAACGAAAAACTGGCTGGCTTAATTGGAAATGAATTGAATGCTTGCTATCATTTTTAAATTTATCATGTACTGAATTGAGATAAATATATCCACCGAAACGTAATTATTACATCGGTAACATATCTTTTAAAACCCAAATGATCCGCATATGATAAATTAATTGAAATTATTTTTCCTCCCAAGGGAAAAAAACAGAGTTTTAAATGAAAAATGTGTTTGATTAATTTTAAATAAGCTTAAAATCGGTTTAAAGATTTATTTTGGTTTCCGTTATCTGACTTCAATACTTATCGAACACTCACTGCTTTTTTAATCATATTGTGTTAACAGTAAGGAATAAATTTTAAAACTGTCATGCAGTTTCATTAATTATTTTTAAAAAGTTTAAAGAGAGATAAGCCCACATTACGGTTCTTATCTATTACACCAGTTAAAGTGTAGGATTTTAATTATAATCAAGCCAGTAATTAGAAGTATATTATTATCAGATTGAGAACTTAAATAAAACGCAATGTCATCACAGCGTGAATAAAATATGATAATGTAAGTTTTTACTATGTAATAAGTGTAGCTAAATATTATCTTATGCATAAATTCTAATTCTTTAGGTTAAATTTTATGCTGCTACAATGATATTTGGAGGTATTTCTTTTTAGGAATTGCGATAGATTTCAAAACAATATCTTCTTGTAATTACGTCAAAGGAAACTTGTATTCAAAACTAAGAAACTCAGTTCACTTCAGTTAGTTACATATATTTTTTAAAAAAATAACGTAGATAAAATATACTTTCCATGCACCTCAAGTGTCACACGTGCTTATAGAAGCAGAACGAAAAATATAAGACAAATAGAAAAAAGAATAAATAACAAAATAAAAGTTATGAAACAAATTAAAGTACAAAATTGAGCAATTATATTTCAAAGTCGAATAAGTACATTACTAAATTAAATGATTAGGTAATAAACCAAGACTTTTGAAATTTTTTAAGCAAAGCGATGAAGTTGTAATACCAGAACAATGAGAAAAATTAAAAACCAGATCACTACAAATCTAGATTAAGTTCGGGATATTCAAAAATGAAAATGAAAAAAAAAGTAAGAAAAAGTGAAATAAAATTTGAAGTTATTATCTTATTTAGTTTTCTAGAATTATTTTTGGTTTTATTTAAAGCTAATATTTTACAAATTTATTAAAAAAAATATGGGGTAGTGATGCACTTAAGTGTCTGTTCTTATTCATACTGTTATCTTATATAAACCGTTGTATGTACTTTCTTACGTCAGTGTTTTCTCAAACTGTGGGGCGCGTTCCGCTAAAGGGGTGTGATAACCTGAGGTGGAAGGCGCAAGCATATCGAAAAGTCTGAAACAAAAATTATTTTCTTAAAAAAAATATTAATTTATTGAAAAGAAGCAACACATAATACATTCTGACACTATAAAAAATACACACATTTACACTATAATACACTTATAAATGTATCAGAACTGCACGATTTATTTGGTAATTCATTTAACAATAGTAAGCTAACAACAAGTTTAATAATTATTGTTGGCTTGCCATATTTAATATTATATACAAAATTTAACACTTATCTTAATAAATTGTACGGTTTAAAATTAAAGTCGTATAGTAACTTTTGCATCAAAGTATATTATTACTGAATTCAATACATTGTAATATTGTATAGAGAATTGAAAATTGAATCACAGATATTGAAAGTTTGAGAAGCACTGTTTTAGGTGACGAATCGTCTTTCAATTGTAGAGAAAGATTGCAATTTATTCTATAACCGCAACTTATCTAACATGAATATACTTTCTTATAACATGAAACAAACTATACACACATTCAAATCTTCAATACCGAATTAATATTTGTTTGATTCAAAAATCATACTAATATTAAGCACATACATTCAAATCTGGTGACACAATTTCTATAAGACACTTGAAACATATAGAGTGGTTATCAAGTTTTAATTTAACTACATCGTTGTTTTTTCTATAGTCCTTGAAGTAAGGTTCGTTCTGGGTACCTTCCGTTCCGAATGAAAATGCGAGTTCTTAACCGATCACGCCAAAACGATCACCTTTGCGTGATGTTGGTACTGGTTCATATAGCTATCACACCGCCGCAAGCTCCCCTGCCAGTGTTTTGGCGAATAGGCGAACGAACGATACCATATTCGTAGCGAGCATGTGAGCAGTTGCGTCACTTGGTGGATTGCGTCAGTTTCGTGCGTGAAGTTTTTTTAATTGCGCCATTGTTTGACGACTTCGAGAAGTAATGGCTTATTTTGTGTCAATGTTTGACGGTTTGGTTGCTCTTGCGGTGGATAGATATCCCTACGTCAATGGCGCGATTCTGTGCTCAGCCAGGGTCACCAATGAAGGAAGGTTCGTTCTGGGTACCTTGCGTTCCGAATGAAAATGCGAGTACTTAACCGATTAAGCCAAAACGATCGTCTTCGCGTGATGTTGGTACTAGTTCATATAGCTATCACACCGCCGCATCCTTATATAGGTAAAGAAGAACCTTCTAGCAGCTTTTAGATTGTTCTGTGCAAATAATTGTCCTGCACATTTCGGTTGCCAAATTTGTTAACATAAAAAAAATTTGCCGATACATTGTTGAAGAGTATACACGCTACTGGCTTATCAGCGTCCATCTACTTTCCAGCAACAATATTTTTTGTCAGAGAAACCAACTATAAAAAACAATAAGACAAATCTGGTACAGACATGATTTTCTCCCCCTTTCAATAACTTAAAAGTAAAGAAAGCTATGTAAATAAATCTTGTATGGATAAAAGAAAATAATGCAATTTTGATGAATTTTTTGAATCTTTTAACATTACGAATGGCATAAAGTTTTCACAATTATAATATATTAATAAGTGTGTATTATAACTATAATTCTTTCGTTAACATATATTGTAAGAATAGTACATGGACATATATTTTGTTTACGGATATTTAAATGAAAATTTATATGGAGAATAAAAAGTAAAATAATGTTAAGAATTATATTCCATGTAAAAATTATTCATGAATAAAATTATGTTTTTGAAAATAGCTTTATTTTTATTTCCATCTATGTAAAAGAATCTAGCATACTCGTATATCTCCTAAACTTTGATTAATTGTGGAAAAATAATTTTAAACTTCTAATAATTGCTAATATTTAGGATTAATAATATATGAAGCTGAGTGGGAGGTATAATTAAAATACAAAATGTATTGGAAGTATAATTAATGAGAAACAATTACATATTGTTCCAACAAATCAAAATAAAGTAATTTATGTTTATGATTAAGGAAAATACAATTATTTTGGCGAGAAAGGTAGCTATGTAACATAATCTAATGTAGTTTTTCCTAACCTTTAATCAGAAATAAGTTAATGAATTCTTAACTCAAACAAGTATCTGTTTTGGAATTATTCTTCTAAGAAATTCGGAAAGTTGAGGAATGTCCTCTTTAATTAAATTGTTTGTACCAGAGCTTTTGTTTCTCAGAATACAAGTAAGACTAACGACTAAGAATTCAATTATTGTATTTGTTAAAGTTGAGTAGCAAATCACTCACATTCTGGGAAGTCGTTATAAGTTAATTTTGAAATTTGAATAATCGCCATTCTATTTTTAGAAGTTAGTTAAACGGAAATTATAATTATAAGCATGTTTTAACCTTCTTAATGATACAATTGTAAGATGTAAGCTGGCTTTTTGGCCCAATTCATTAGTTACAATTTTCTTAAAAAGTCCTTAAAAGTTTCGGTTTTTTTCCTATTAATTTTCCAGATAACTCTAAAATTTGTCTTATTTTGATATTCGAATTTAAACTCAAAAATAACAAAGGGCTAAATTCATCTGTTGTCATAGTCACCAGATAACTACATTCACATGTTTTATACCCAAAATTTATGTTACGTCATAGTCACATGATATGACAATCTCGTGTTTGAAAACTCCTCGGTTAATAAATTCACGTGACTTCATAGTCACAAGATAACGACAATCACGTGTTTCCACAAATCAGTTTATAATTCCGGCAACGTTATAGTCACACGATAAATACAATCATTTGTTTCCAGGTATTCCATTCATTCATTTCGGTGATATCAACGTTTGCTTTTTTTCGGGGAAATTCTCTTAAAAAAGTATGCATTGTCAACAATAATAAAGTATGCATGTAAGCAGAATGCACTCATTTAAAAATACATCAGTAATATAAGAGTTGAAAAATTGAAGAATTTATTAGTGAACTTTAACACACTAGGACAGTGTTTCCCAAACTGTGGGGCGTGCACCCTGGGGGGAGGCGCGGTAACCCTGCGAGGGTAGCGCGAGCATATTGAAAATAAAAGGTTTAAAAAAATAATTTTTTGGAATGAAGTAAAACAAAATGCTTTCTGACAAAATAAAAAATACACATTTACATTGATATAATTTATTTTTATCATCTAGTGATCATCAAAAAAAAAAAAAGATTTCACTTAAAATGCTCATTAGCCATCTTTGATGCTATAATCATATTAAAAAAATATTTTGTTTGCTTTGCTGTAATCCCACGATGCGAGATTGTTTTATTCCTTTTTTTTTAACCTAAAATATTACTTTAGCTGACCTTCGAACTTACTGGTATGGTAATCTCCGTCATTTTTTTTAGGGAAGTTGTAATTTTGTGGTTTTGATTGCTGTGTTGTACGACTTATTATGATTTATAAATGTAAATGAGCAGAATATTAAAAAAAAATGGGCATCTGTGATCCCTATTGAAGGAAGTTGAAACTGTGCAAGCAATTGAAGAACCTACTGAAATAATGCATATTAATCAATATTGCGAAAGTAAATATCAGAAAAGCGTTAGGCATGAAACGTTTGAGTTGATTTGAAATTTTCAAATGCTGCCTAAAGATCTCTGAAGAAAACTATGAAGCCATAATGTAGCACTTCGCCTTGTCAAAAAGACACAAGGAAGAATAAGTTCAAAATGCTATTTGTAGATCATCAAACGACAGCAAAACTACAAAATATGACATATTTGCTGTAAAATAAAGTTCCTGTGTTGTTAGCGAAAAGTGTCTGTGGTTTATGTATGTCCTTTATTAAAAACACGCACATTTGGAACATATTCTTTAGTTTTATTGGATCTTTTCTCAAATTTTGAAAGAAAAATTGAAAACTCCTTGAAAGTAGGTAAGTATATTTTCTCTTATTTAAATTATTCACTGGAATTATGATTTTCATCGTGTATAGTAAAAATAATTATAAAATAAATTATAGTTTTAAAACAAACTACAAAAACACGCTTTTATAGTTAATTGAACTAAAATGTAAATATATATATATATATATATATATAAATTACTTAAAAGAAACATATACAAAATTTAATACTTATCTTGTTAATTTGTACGGTTTATAATTATGATCGCATTGTAGCTTTAACGCCCCCCCCCCAAAGTGCATTATTATTGCATTCAATACATTATTATTTTTAGGGGGGCGTGATAAAAATTATGATTGAATATTGGGTCGCCAGTAGTGAAAGTTTGAGAACCTCTGCACTAGGACAGTGTTTCTCAAACTGCGGGGTGCGCCCGCCAAGGGGTCGTAAGGAATCTACGAAGGGTGCGAGATCATATTGAAAAGCAGAAAACAAAATATTACTTTAATAAAAAACAACAACTTATTAATTTACTGAAAATATACAAAAAAAATACATTTTGACATAATACACTTCTAAATGTATTAGTAATGGTCATTGTATTTTACAATAAACTTAACTATACTAAGTTAAGAGTAAAACTAATAATTAACAATGACTCCATGGATTTTCATATATTAAATTATATACAAAAATAAACACTTATATTGATAATTTGTACGGTTTATAATTAATATCTTAACTGCCGATTAAAAGTTACGCGATTTGCTCCCCAATGCCACCGTTTTCCAAGTAGGCGAGCGTATGTGATGTATTGGGAGGGGGGAGGTCCTTTTATTGCATTCCAAAACCTTTGTAACAATTTTATAGATAGCAGTGAACAGTAAAAATCATACTTCGGAAATGCGTATATATATATGTCCGGGATAATTAACGCTTCGGCTGAGCAAGACATTTATATACGCAGGTGGCAAGAGTTTAAAGTCACATTGTAGCTTTAGCGTCACAATATAGTTTTTTTTAAATTTAGTTCATTACCATTGTTTAGAGGGGGCGATTAAAATTACGATTGAATATTGGGTCGCAAATATTGAAACTTTGAGAAGCACTGCATTAGGATATTTTTACCAAATTTACTAATTTGAAATTGTATCTTAATTTTACAATTAGAACAACAAGTGCACGCCTAATGTTAGTTTGTTTTGAATTTAATAAAGAACACTTGATTGTATTTATCATGTGCCTTCATGAATTTAGCCCATCACACTCACACGCACACACTTTCATGCACGCACACAGATAGTCATGCACTTATTTCCAAATATTTTAAATATCAATTTTAAATAGCAAATATTGAAACATTGAGAAGAACTGCATTAGGATATTTTTACCAAATTTACTAATTTGAAATTGTATCTTAATTTTACAATTAGAACAGCAAGTGCACGCCTAATGTTAGTTTGTTTTGAATTTAATAAAGAACACTTGATTGTATTTATCATGTGCCTTCATGAATTTAGCCCATCACACTCACACGCACACACTTTCATGCACGCACACAGATACTCATGCACTTATTTCCAAATATTTTAAATATCAATTTTAAATAGCAAATATTGAAACTTTGAGAAGCACTGCATTAGGATATTTTTACCAAATTTACTAATTTGAAATTGTATCTTAATTTTACAATTAGAACAACAAGTGCACACCTAATGTTAGTTTGTTTTGAATTTAATAAAGAACACTTGATTGTATTTATCATGTGCCTTCATGAATTTAGCCCATCACACTCACACGCACACACTTTCATGCACGCACACAGATACTCATGCACTTATTTCCAAATATTTTAAATATCAAAGGTATTTTAATAGAAACTTTGAGCTTTGTGAATTGTTCTTTTTAAAGAACAAATGTTTTAATTTGTTATCTTACTATAGTATGAATTAGAGTACGCGCAAATAAGTGCACAAATATTCGTGATAAAATAATTTATTCAAGCTTTTAAATATGTAGCAATGCAAATTGCAATAATTGTGCATTTTTTATTTCAATAGGTTATGTTTCTCGATTTATCACCAGAATTTAAGATTAAAAAAATTATTATTATATTTTATAAAGGAAAGCATTCACACATCCGAGATTATTTTTCATAGAGGTTATCGGAGAGGTCCCCATAAAATTTTATGAATCAAATCAAATTACTTCTTTTGCAAAGATTCTGAAATTATAACAACGGCGTTCAGGAAACTTGATATATACTTAGACATTGATGTAAATAAGATAATACGCTAAGTTTATGCAACGTGTTGATCAAGATATGTTTGCTATATCCATTGGAATATGAATCTGATTTCTCTTTTTATCTTATACCTAGTTAAACGGAAAATTAAATAGCTACTTGTAGAATATATGCAGAATGCATACTTAATGCAGAATGAAAATGTAAGTTTAGATTGTTTATTATTTGGTTTTTGCAACCGAAATTTTTTTGTGTTTATTTGTGTGCAATGATAAAAATGTGTGATATACAAATTGTTATATATAGTTAGAATTAGTTAATAAATAAATATTCTCACTTTTTCAACGAACAAATATTCTTTTTCTTTTACTCTTATAGCTGTGGATACGCAAAGTATTCAATTAAATTTTTATCATTTTCTTTGATTAATGAACCTAACAGTGTTTTTTTGTTTGTTTCTGTGAAACATTTTATTTTTATATCTTATCATTATGCTGATATTTACATTTATCTGTATGTATTAATCTAGTAGCCTCATTTCAGCTTTAGAGTACAACGTTAATATAACACTCCTTCACTTACAGTATCTATCAGTGATTCCCAAAGTGGCCTATATCAACCCCTAGGAATCTATGACGACCGGCAAAGGATCCACGTCAGCGAAAAAATAATTTAGGAGTTTTAGGAGTCCATGAAATGTAAAGGGGTGTGTATGATATTAGCTCTTTTAAAAAAGATCGTGACTTTAATTTTAAAATAAAATTAATCAAGTGAAAACCAGATTTTATCTATTTAATTCATTTATTTACTAAGTTCAATGAAGTTAATTTGCAGTTACAAGATGACAGTATAGATTTTATTAAAACAAGGGCCATTTCAGAGTTTCTTTCCAGAATTAAGCTAAAGAAGTGTAAGATTAGACATAGCGAATTTTCTGAATTTGTCACAGACTTTTTTAACCTACATTCAATATTTTGATGTCCTTCATTCAGATTTTGAAACTGGATTTGTAGAGGCTTTGACTATGGTAAAGCAAATTAAGCAATGAATTCATATGGTCACATTGAAAAAAGAGTTTTTATCACAATAAAAACTTATAGGAATAGATCCTAAAGAAGATCTTGAAATAAAGTTTAGTTTTAGATTTCAGCAAATTTAGCTATAAAAAGACAAACTGTTGTTTGTTCCGAATTATAGAATATTGTGAGGAAGTTTGTAATTGCTTTTTTTCTAACGAGAAAGAGTTTTAGCGAGTTTATCAATCTCAAAAACAAAGACAGAAGGGGACAAAAAAATTGGACACTTTACTAACAAAGGGATTTAGGGTAAACCCTGATTAGATTGATGTTGAATGTTGAAAATTTGTTACTGAGGCGCAGCAGATTTATCCCTCGCATTCATTTGTTTGTTATTTAGTAATTTTTTGTACTAATTAAATTTTAATTTAATTAATTAACATGTGCTTCTTAGGTTTTGAACAGTATTGACTTTAATTCCTTTAAAGCAAGTAGTTATACCATCCGTCAAAAAGACATTCAAGTTCATAAATTTGAAAAAAAAATTCAACATTAGGTAGGGAGGGGTCTTACAAGACAAAAAGCTTGGGGAACCTCTGGTATATATTAAAAATCGAAAGTTATGAAATCACTATTATATCTCTACAATGGAGGAACTACACTCATGTCCATAAATTAGGAATAATGAAGTTCAGGCAAAGAAAGAGACAGAAGTAAAACAAATTTGACTTATTTGTAAAGTATGTTTATTAAAGAAAATGTAAAGAGCAAAAAAGATGCTTAATTAATAAAATTGCGATTTTTACTCCCTGGACCTAATTTCAAAAAAGAACCTATTTACAAAAAACAGTATAACATGGTTAGTATGCTGATTAATACGGAGTATGTCTCCCGGAAAATGCAATGCAGGCTTTACAAAACCTAGGCATGCTGAATATCAAATTATCAATCTTATATTGGGCAATATTACACCACTCATCGAGCAATGCCCTCCGAAGTTCCGGTAGACAGATGGGAGGGGGTTGATGAGCTGCAATTAATCGGCCAAGCATATGCCACACATGCTCTATTGGATTCAAGTCCGGTGAGTATGCTTGCCAATCCATACGGGTGATATCCTCCGATTGAAGGCATTCGTCTACAATGTTTGCACGGGGAGGACGGGTGTTGTCATACATAAACGGAAATTCAGCACCCAATGTACCATGAAACAAACGTACATTTTGTTCCAGGATGACATCCCGATAGATGTGGCCTATCATCGTTACACTCTGAACATGCAGGTTAGTTCTGGAACCAAGAATAATTTCTCCTCAAACGAGCCATCCTGCACCACCTTAACGTTGTCGTTCAATTGTGTTCTCTTGGTGGTAACTTTTACCTGGCGATCTCCATATTAAAGTCCGGCGAATCCAGACAGCACTCTAGACAACAAGATCGCCAGGAGACAAATGGAAGGGCATCGAGTAGAAGGACCGCATAGTTTGAAGTCCTTATTGGAGATGTAAAGGAAAGAAGAAAGCATTAGTCAGGTTGTATTGTTTCCTTATTTCATTATTCATTATTCAGGAAATCAAGTAAATTTTTGCAAGAAAGTCTGGTTTTGTTAAAGTTATTTTTGTACAAAAGTTTGACACTACAGTGCGGTGCATTTTTCTAGCTGGTTGAAAAATGAACTTTTGAATGTGTAAATTTATTCCAAGTGTGGAAAGCAATTGTATGAGTATATTTGCTTACTACTGATTAAGATTTTGCTGGGATGCGAGAATTCCTTGTATTGTTTGATTAAAATGAATTTTGTATTTTGTTTGTAATTGTTTATGTTTATGTATTGATAGATATTATTATACATCTGGTTTTGGGAACGCGGCGTAGATAGGAAATTAACCATAACACTAACAGTGCTGTGCAATTGGAAGGAAGTTCTTTTTAGAAAAACCAGATGGGTGTTACATGTTTAAAAATAAGTGTTGTTTGAAATATGTGTACAAAGTTAATTTGATTTGCAATGATAATGTGTGGAAAATATTTTTTTACTACCATTGATCCAGTTCTCATTTCAGGGTGGCTGGCCCTGATATTTAAAAGAGTTTTGCCGGACAGATTTTTATTGTAGTTATTCCGGATGTTGTGAAGGATATAAGCCTATGACAGATGAAAATGCGATATGTTAGTTTATTTAAGTATCGGGTTGTGTACAGCCAGGTTTTTGATCCTTCCGGTAAGGAAAGCTTTTTCCTCGGTCATTGCCCAAATCGGATACACCTTTATGAATTTTTCTTAGGGAAAAGGTCATAAGTGATATAAATTTTGATAATTGTAGTTTCGGAGTAATAATTTTGGTATAATAATTAATGCTAATTTCGAGTTATAAATGTTTGTGAAAATTAAATGCAATTATTTCAACGTAAGTTCTATTGGATCATTAAGACCCTCAAATAAATCACGTTTGCATCTTGGAGGGGATTGTGGCGGGGCTTTATTGGATTTTCACAATCCTCTTAGTGAATATTTGGGGCCAGAATGACATTATTTCATATCCAATCCTCTCAAGAAGAAACCGCGATTTTCAGATTGGTTAATAGATATATAATGGAGGCGTAGCATTCGCGTGGTAGAATGCTAGAATAGTAGAAAAAGACAGAAAGCTGAGATGCTTAACTCCGTAAGCTATTGGTAAGATATTAAGTATAGAAGCGTGATTATAGAATGGTTTTTAGAGTGTTAAAATGAACTAAGGCAGGTAAAGATTCCCAGGATGACTTCTAATAAAGATAAGTGATTAGGATTTCAGGCGCTATTTACTTAGAATTTAGAATTACGTTACATCACTCCTGATTACATCACTATAGTAAGACGTATTGTTTCGGTCAATATATTGGAATAGTAATAACTTAGATTTATAATGGTGCCTTACGATGATCAATCATTTCCACCTACAAATCTAGGTCGCTTAGCTGAAGAAATAGATACCCCCGGAGAGGGGGATATCACAAGTTTGCCCATTCAGCATAATGCGAGCCTAAACGACAACTCTAAGACCACCATAACAGCCTACTTCGAGATGTTACTTGGATGAAATCGCACCCCAACATCTATCCAAATCAACTGGCGTTCAGAATGGCTTGTTGTACTGAAACACAACTCTGATCCGTAAAGAGGACACAACTTCATTGAAGAGATGGTCAGTTTTTTTTCTCCTTACACCATTCTAAACAGTGACACTTATGTCCAACTTTCAATGGGATGGAACGTTCATGACGTTAGGTGAATATCCAGCCTTTACGAGGCATCCGGATACAGTAAACGGCGAAACTTGTTGACCTGTTGCTGAGCAATGACGCTTGCTTACTGGTATCAGACTCTTTTCACGTGCAAGACGATATATCGGTCAAACACTGTAGTTGTTTCCTTGAGCGACCACCACCAACCTTTATTTCTACCGATGGTTTGGAAGTCTTTACAACCTCGCAAAACGAAAATTTTGTTAATTCTGCTAGCATTCCGATAATTCCTCTTTGTGTGAATTCACCCAGGTGATTGCTTCTAGCGATTGCGCGTTTGTTTTTCCATTTATTGTAGAGTTAAGCTACGCGCGCCGTACACACGCATTTCTCGTACACTCACGTGGCCTATGACGTTTGGTTCTTGACATTTTCATAAGCATCACCTTTCTACTGAATTAAATATAAATTGTGCACTAATCGCAATACTTCATTTCTACAACTTCATGGTTATCTGCTTAAAAATTTACGCTTTTGCTTAAGTTTTACATACCAGTCTATGTAAATATAAATCGAGAGTATCTCTCTCTATATATATACATATAAATATATGTATATACATATACATATATATAAACATACTGATATATATATATTCATATATATATACATACATATATATATACATATATATACATATACATATATATGCATATACATATACATATACATATATATATATATAATTACAAAAATAACAATTAAATACAACTTTCCTTTCGAAGCTTTTAATAAGTTTAAATGCAAAGTTTTATGAGAACTACTTTAGCTTAACTATAAAACGGATAAAAATATTACTTACAAAGATATTAATGCAACGCCAGTTTGACTTAAATTAATTTAATTTATTCTTATTATCCATTTTATAATACCCAGGTTCTAATTTATCATTTGGCGTCACACTATAGTTTACGTTTAAACATTAGATCTTTTAAAGACAAATAAAACAGGACACTAAATGAAAAGGCCGTTCTTTAAATTAACACTTAATTTATTTACAATAAGATTGAAATTACGTTAAATATTAAGGATATACATGATTACTTAACTGAATAATTTCTGAGAGAGAGGAAACATGGTGTGGCCATCCCGAGAGTCTCCAACCGCGGTATTTCTGTCAAAGGGTCGTCAGACCAAAATCGGTGATAAAATTTGTGTCAGAGAGTGTCTCAATTCGTCGTGCATGCGCTTATATTTCGCGGCGGTTTACTTCTGTATTCTGGAGAGGATTCTTTTTCGAAACACAATCAGCTTTTCTGATCGGACTGGAGTCAGCGGAGGGATATCCTCTCGCGGTCGATGACTCCCCCAAAACGCGGGAATTTCCCAAAAGCAACCCAAACCATGATGTATTTATGGGTACATTGCCTTCTTCCAGGCGTGGGAAACGCGTCACCCTTTTCGGTGGGGTGAGAGGCGCTCCCAGAAATTCCTTTTCTTGTAAACAACAACAGGGTGGATATAAAAATTACAGTTGCAAGCCTTAGGGGCCGGCGCCCCCCCATCACTCCTCCCCTATACCAGATTAACAAAACTAAAATGAATAAAAAAAACAAAAATTTCAGTAAGCAAACGAAATACAGAATTGGCCTAGCGTCGGCAAATGTCTATGTCAAGAACAAAAATTCACAGACTCCTGGTTCACGATCAGCTGTCCACGTCTTTATGAGGGGTTCTGTCTATGTTCATCCATGGTTTGGCAGCTCCATCGTCGCTCAGATATTGCTAAAGAAATCTGCTAAACTGCAAAAAATAACAAAAACTTTGTCTCCCAGGGAAACCATATTAGTAATGAAACAACAGTTATGAGAAAAAAATTAAACTTGGCCTTTTGTGACCGCCCTCGAAGACTCCAAGCACCAACTTCCAACTCCTCTCACCGCTCATAAAATGAAAATATGAACGCTAAAAAAAATACAATCAGTTTCTGAAGTTCCTAACTCATTCCGTGAGGGAAAAAACCAAATTAACTATCAACAACTACAATGACGTTAATGTACGAAGAGGAGGAAAAAAATTTTACTGAATGGATCACCCAAACAATTCACAAAAACATCAGAAACAGCCTGACAAATAGAAATAATTAAACAATCACAAAGAATCGTGTGCCACTAAATAATAAAAAAATATTAAGACAAATAACACGTAAAAATACAAAATTGGCGTATCTAACAACTGCGCAACTAACAAAACAACACTTAGGAGTATTGAACAAAATACATTGATAAGAAATAAACGCCAGTGAAAACATTTACATACAATTCAAGCGTGGCGTCCAGAAACAGACACTTCATAATCGTTTAACATCGAAATCTTGACACGACTAATGTGAAGTGAATGTCCCAGACCACCAAAAAAAATACCAGCAGAACTCTTCACATACTCAAAGCATAAGAAATTTCAATGGTTCACTAAGAGCATTGATAACAATATTTAATGAAAATAATTAAGTAAAAGTAAAAAGAAATTAGAGATTGAAACGATGAGTGTGCATAAGTGGAGAAAAAAAATTTGTAACTTCGTAGAATGCTTGATAGCCTAAGAAATTAAAAAAAATTAACGGAATTAATTCAGATTTGCAAATTAAAAATTTATAAATTAACTAATCGTATAAATGATAAAAAAAAAAAATCTATAACCTGCAAGAATGCTGAGTAGCCTACAGAATTTTAAAAGAAAACTTCACTACGAGCATTGGTTACAAATAAAATTAAGAAAAAAAAATTCTGTAATTAAATTTAGAATTGCAAACTATGAGTGCGCATGTGATCAGTATGCACCCCCACTGTTTACAAATGCAACAAAAAAAAAATACATGCCATTCCTTGCGCAAACGATTTGCTGCATGCCGCAAACGCCAGAACAAGAGACAGAATGAAATTAAGATAAAAAAAAATTTTGCAAATCCGATTGTAAAAAAAAAAAAAAATTAACTATAGCGATTAATATTGTTTAAAAGAAACTTTAAAGAGAAAAAAAATTTCTTCCACATTCAATACATTTGAATTTCCATTTGAGAAATGAATTCCAGAAATCACAAGTGCAGTTGAAAATTTCAGAAAAAAAAAAATTAAAACATAAAATTGATATGCAACCCAAATCATATGAGGCGATACATACAGAGTAAAGTAATTTAACTAAAAGAAAATTATTGCAAGTGTTACACAAAATTAAACATAGTTTCCAATATATAAAAAAATATCGCTTAACTAATCAACATAACTTTTTTTAACAATCCTCGTAATACAATGTATCCACAAGTCCAAATAATATAAAAAAAAACTCAAAATGTTTCACTATACGCGCAACAAATATACAAACACGAAAAAAAAAAAGAAAAACAAGATCCTCTATTTACAATAATACCGCTAACTCAATTCATCGAAAATCCTCTAATTAATAACTCAAATACAATTCTATAACAACAACCTAAAATTCTCAGTAACCTTAAAATGATTCCTCGATAATCCAAAATTGCCTTTACCTCAGATCGTTCACATCTTATGCCTCAACAACACTAACTAAACTCAACTGCAACTTCCAAATAATCAATCGATAGCTCCACAATACCATTAACTAAAACCATCTTTGCTAATCAACTTATTTACAAAAACCTCGCATACTCAATAACACTAACTAAACTTATCTGCAACTTAAAAAATAATCAATTGACTTCTCCACAATACCATTAACTAAAACCATCTATGCTCATCAGCTTATGTACACAAAATCTCACATACCCAATAACACTAACTAGACTTATCTGCAACATCCAAATAATTAATCGACTTTTCCACAATACCAATAACCAAAACTCATCTTAGCTCATCAACTTATTTACAAAAATCTCGCATAATCCTCAACTCGAACTTTCCTAAATGCATCTCAAAAACATTATTAAATATACCACACAATCATTAACTCAACTTATCTATGTTCATCAACTTAATTACTCGAAATCGTACAAAATCCTGAACTCAAATTACCTTCTCACATCAAAACAACTTTCTCAAATATACCGCATAATTATATCAACTCAATTTCCTTTGCCCAAAATCCTTAAATCAAAATATCCTTCAGTACATCAAACAGTTTTATCAAATAAACCATGCGACTTTCTTTTCAATTCAATTATCCATTTCCATAAAAAAACAACTATCGAATAAACGTACACTTTGAACACAAACTTAACTATCTCCATAAAAAAAAAAAAACTTTCCCAACCATTCAAGAAATTCATCAGTGCAAACTTTATCTATCTCCTTCAAATAACTGTCTCAAATATTCCACGAAATTCCTAACTCAAACTTATCTAACTCCTTAGGAGTGGTGAAACAACAAAAAAAAAATTCACACCCAATCCTATTCCAACATTTTCAAATTCTCATAGCAACAACGCCCAATCCTCTTCCAACAGTCTCAAATTCTCATAGCAACAACGCCCAATCCTCTTCCAACATTTTCAAATTCTCATAGCAACAACGCCCAATCCTCTTCCAACAGTTTCAAATTCTCATAGCAACAACGCCCGCATCTTACGTAAAAACAGAAAACCAAGGGGGGGAGGAAAAACGAACACCCTTTGGAAAAATTTTGCTTAGTATCTTCCCTCTATCGCGACAGCAGTGGGGGGGCGAGGGGAAAACCCCTCCTAAGGCGGCAAGAATCCGACATCCAAAAATTCCACCCCTGAACTGATGCTGCCCGCGGGGACGAGTCCCTGCGAAAAAAGAGTAACCAAGAAACAGAATGTCCAATCAACAAACAGTATTCCGCCCTAGACCGGATGGCTTGCGGGGGGGATTACGGACGAACAGGGGTGCGGACAAAAGCTCTCCCAACGTTTTCGAAACGAATGGACGAAACATTTTCAACACCATTAGCTGACCAACAACAACAAAAAAAAAAAAAACTTTTTACCAAATAACAAGCAGAACTACGTATTAAAATCCAGAACAAAAAAAATTGAATCAACATCAACACTCGGCTAAATAATCTACCCGCACTGACATAATTCAACACTTGTAAGCCTAGCCCCAACGAGAAAAAAGAATACAATATCGACCGACCAAAACATCAAAATTCTTAGTAGCTTAGCACACAACCGAGACACAATTATTGCCTGCACATTAATTTAACAACAATGATTAATCTAAACCAACGGAAATACTATCTCGACAAACAAAACCTTCAATTCCTAGTACAGTTTAGCACACAAGCGAGACACAATTATTGACTGCACATTAATTTAACAACCACAATATTAATCTAAATCCCTGAATAAAGAACAACAAAAAAAATTCCAAATCTATAGCAAAACAAACAACGCAGAAATTAGATGAGCATTAAAACACCCAACGGAAACCAGAAAATTTTAAGTCAAAGTTAGCAATCATCTCACATAAAAAAAAACATGCGCGAAAAAAATATTAAAGTTTCAACCTAATATCTTATAGAAAATATTCAAACAACCATCTCTATCCATATCTTAACAAGCATAAATTCCAATCTTATCATCATTTAGTAATACACAACCACTTAAAATTAATACACCAACACAATTTAGCAATAAAATTGATTCTAACAAAATGCTGCTACCAAAAATTAATCTTCTATGCAAAATAAAAATTTAACCAGAAAGTACAGTTATAAACAATCAATTCAGCATAAACTAAACAATTCAATAAAGGAACCTTTTATATGAAAAAAATTATTGAAATTCTAGATAATAATCACAAAACAAATTATGTAATAGGGAAAAAAAAAAATTTTAAAATATGAATGTATCGTAACAACATTCAAATTTCATGACAGGTGTCCAGAGACCCCAAAATTTGACCTTTGTTACAAACATAAATTAAAGCTTAAAATTACTAAAATTAAAAATTGACGTACGTACATGATTATCATTGAATAACACTTGCATTACACAAAATTTATTTAATATATCGCACAAAACACACAGCATAAAAATATTTTATCTAGAGTTAAAATTGATATTAACCACAAACAACACCATGTCATTTAAGCATAAAATCAAGACATAAAACAAACTGCATAAAAAAATTTTAACTGGAATTCATTAAATAACAGGAAATCATTAAATAAATGAGTACAAAATTTGATGTAACAAAAAAAAAAACATAAAACATAGCATGAAACAAGGTGCAAGTATGAGACAGGTACCATTCAATGCGTGCTCTCGAAAGTGACGAAGCGTAAAATTGTAAAAAAAAATCAAGTCTCCCTCAAATATTTTAGCGCGGAAATGTATTAACGAGCCGGATTACCTGCACGAGCCCTTAAATTATACCGTGGACCTGGAACAATACCCTTAACCTCCGTCTCGTCTGGTTTTGTAAATCACCCAAATTTTTCTAATGCAAATATGAAAATGTCTTAATAAATGGAATCATCCGATTGACATGCGTGTTAAATCTTTTCCTCAATTGTTCTACATGTTGCACCCTATAATTGACATTAGAAAAACGCTCTATCACTCTGTAAGGACCTTCGAACTTAGGTCTGAGTTTTGGAGATAAATTGGATTTAATGTTAGGCGTCTTTATAAAACACAAGGACCCGATTTTGTAATCGTAATGATGTTGTTTTGTCGCTCTCGTACTCAATTCAACATGTGATGCCTCCTGATCCTTTAGATTATTTAAAACTTTATTAAAAGTATGCTCCAAACACGGTAAAAGTTTCTCGACATATTCATACTTATTTTGTGGTGTATCGGAATTCTTTTCGTAAGTGTAGGATAATCGAATATCTCTGCCATGCTCTAAGAAAAGGGAGATGTGTATGTAGCTTCATGGATCGCTGAATTTAATGCTAACATGGTGTGTGGGAGTTGCTCATCCCAATCGTTTGTGTTTTGTGAAATTGATGCAAGGATATTGGTTAGCGATTGATTGGGTTTCTCTACCCTACCGTTGACGTGAGCGGAATAACTTGATATGTGCCTTTTTTGAATACCCATGACTGCAAAATTCAACAAATTCGGAAATCTTAAAATATGTAGCGTTATCTACGACTAATTTATGTGGGCAACCCCTGTGTACAATGTAATTATCAAAGAAAGCTTTTGAAATTGTACTGGACCTAATATCCGGAAGTGGAACGATGTGAATATATTTTGTGAATGCATCTATCATAGATAAAACATAGCTATATATATATTACCTTTAAGCGTGGTTTTTAAGGGACCGAAAATATCCATATGACACGTTTCTCCTGGTTCAGTACTTTGTTCAACAAGTTGATGGGGTGCAGGCGGGATTTTAAAGGCGTTTTTTCGAGATAAGCATATGGTACAAGAACGAACAAGATTTTTAGTATCTTTATACATATTGTGTCAAAAGAAGTTCTCGCTGAGTGGATGATAAGTTTTAAAAAATTTAAGATGTCCTCCATATTCTGAATGAACTGATTCGAGAATTTTAGCTTTTAGACAATGTGGAATGCAAACCTGCTTTCTAGTGATGTTAGACCTGGGTGATCTCTAGGGGCGCTTGGACAAATGACATAACAAACCTTCCCCATTAATAAAATAGTTGCTGATTTGTGAGCTAACGTCGTTTTGATCAATTTTTTGTATGATAGTGCTTAAAACAGAATCTTCGCGTTGCATATTAACAAGATCTTTAGAGTCCGGTAAAGCTATTGTGATGTTGTTAATATAACGAGAAAGATGATCTGCGACTGAATTTAAGGATCCCCTGATGTAGTGTATGTCGTAATTAAATTCTTCCAGAGCCAATTTCCAAAGCAAAATTTTGGAAGAGGGATTTTTATTAGAAAGAAATCCCGCGAGAGGCTTATGATCGGTAAAAACTTTAAATTTTCTGCCTAACAAGAAAGGTCTAAGAAAATTTAATGCTGTATATATCGCGAAAAATTCTAAAACCGTTGCTTTATATTTCGATTGTGATGGATTTAATTTCTTAGAAAAAAAATATAAAGGTTTGACTTCAGAGTTAGGATATTTTTGCTCTAAAACTGCCCCTATGCCTCGAGAAGAAGCGTCCGTTGTTATTTGTAACTCTGCGCTCTGATCAGGTAGAGCCAAGACCGGTGGATTCAATATGGCTTTCTTAATATCATCAAATGCGAATCCTGATCACGGCACCAGATAATGCACGCCAGTTTGACTTAAATTAATTTAATTTATTCTTATCCATTTTATAATACCCAGGTTCTAATTTATCATTTGGCGTCACACTATAGTTTACGTTTAAACATTAGATCTTTTAAAGACAAATAAAACAGGACACTAAATTAAAAGGCCGTTCTTTAAATTAACACTTAATTTATTTACAATAAGATTGAAATTACGTTAAATATTAAGGATATACATGATTACTTAACTGAATAATTTCTGAGAGAGAGGAAACATGGTGTGGCCATCCCGGGAGTCTCCAACCGCGGTATTTCTGTCAAAGGGTTGTCAGACCAAAATCGGTGATAAAATTTGTGTCAGAGAGTGTCTCAATTCGTCGTGCATGCGCTTATATTTCGCGGCGGTTTACTTCTGTATTCTGGAGAGGATTCTTTTTCGATACACAATCAGCTTTTCTGATTGGACTGGAGTCAGCGGAGGGATATCCTCTCGCGGTCGATGACTCCCCCAAAACGCGGGAAATTCCCAAAAACAACCCAAACCATTATGTATTTATGGGTACATTGCCTTCTTCCAGGCTTTGGAAACGCGTCACCCTTTTCGGTGGGGTGAGAGGCGCTCCCAGAAATTCCTTTTCTTGTAAACAACAACAGGGCAGATATAAAAATTACAGTTGCAAGCCTTAGGGACCGGCGGCCCCCAATCAATATAAAACACTGAAATTCGAATCTTCAAAAAGATTTCATAATTGTATATGTTGCTAAAATTCCGGGCAACTATGCAATCATTTGCAAATGGTTTTATAACTTTATACTTAGCAAACATTTTCAAAACAATAACGCGTTTATTAAAACTAATAGCAGCAGCAAAAAAATCATTAACCGTATTTCAGCTTTTTATAAAAAACTAGATTTATACACAATGAATATCAATTTTCCTTATATTTTTCTAACACCAAGATTTCATATGTGTCCAATTAAATTCAGAACTATTACTAATGATTTTAATATCTATATTACACAACAAAGCAAGATGTTGCAAAAATTTATACAACACACTGTAGGCAATATTTCAAACTCCATTATTGTAAAGAATACTAAAGATATCGTTGAGAACATGCAAGGTAAGAGTATTAAATCTTTGCATAGCTTTGACTTCGAAGACTTATTCAACTCAATTGATATAGAGCATATGATTAAAGTACTTAAAATGTTTATATCAAATATCCATTAAATAAATTGATAAATTATGATAAATTAAATACTATTATACAATTTGTTTTGAAAGATAATTACATATTTCATAATAACTATTATTATCACCAAATTAATGGTCTGCCACAAGGCGGCCCAGCGAGTAATAGTCTGGCTAATATTTACTTACACCAGTGCTTCTCAAACTTTCAATACTGGCGCCCCCCTTTTCGATCACAATTTTTATCGCGCCCCCTTATACATTAATAATGCACTGAATGCAATAATAATGAACTTTGATGCTAAAGCTACAAAAGGCGATCTTAATTATAAACCATACAAATTAGTAACATAAGTATTAAATTTTGTATACTACTTTTAAGTAATAAATAAATAAATAAAATAGGATAATTATTATGTGTGTTATTTTTCCTTTCTCTAATTTTTAAATTGGACTCATTGCAAAATACGGTGGCTGCTTAGAAGACAAAATATAGATATCTGCTAAATATAGAAAAAGAACTCAGAGGGTCAATTTCTAATCATAAGCATTCCTTATAAAAACTTTGCTTTTGGAAGTCGTTAATACTTATTAAACTTGTTCTTAATTTAGTATTAATTAATTAGTTCTAAACTACTATGGAGCACTGATACATTAAAAGTATACCGGCTGAAGTACCCGCTTGCACGAGTTCATTTATAAGAAAATAAAACATTATTGAAATAATCGCTGAATTTTGCAAGGAGAGTAAAGCCAAGTGCGCGACAATGTTTACAAAAATGTAAAATGATTTTTTTAAATGATTGCTCAAAGTATAATTAGTTTAAAGCGAACTAAAATTTTAAGCCTTACAGAATTATCATTTAGAATTGATGTTGAATAATGAACAATAATATAAAATTCAGATGAAGAATAATTGTATTATTTTTAGTATTTAAAGCGAAAAAGACTTCAACATGTTTTAACCCTGGAGCAGGCGCGCACTCGATACTAATGGTCCAGCGGGGTTATTGAGTCACCCCAATCCTTTTTTATAATTATTTTTATAGTACACAAGTGTTTCTCAAACTTTCAATACTGGCGACCCAATTTTCAATTATAATTTCTGCACTGAAAACAAAAGCACTTCGTATACTATTACCATTTTGAAAGTCCTACCTATGTTAAACAGGATTTTCTGCGGTGGCTGCTTTGAAGACAAAATATAGATCTCAGCTAAATAAAGAAAAATAACTCAGTGTCAATATCTGATATTAAACCTTTCTTTGAAAAACTTTGCTCTACAAGACAAGCCCATGGAAGTCACTGATAATTATTAAACTTAGATTAATTTAGTATTAAGAAATTATTTATAAAATACCTTCTTCAGTACTGATACATTAAACGTATACTGATTGAAACACCGGCTCTTCGCACGAGTTAATTTTTAAAAAAATATAACATTATTCTTGATATAATAGCTGAACTGTAAGGAGAGTAAAACTGCGTAAACGACATTGTATACAAAAATGTAAAATGATTTTTTTTAGATAAATGCTATAATTGTAAATAACTGTTTAAAAGAACTGTAATTTTAAGAATCACAGAATTAGCATTTAGAATTAATGTGAAGTAATGAAAAAGAATATAAAATTCCTATGAAGAATAATTGTGTTACTTTTTAATATTTAAAGCGAGAAGACTTCAAAATGTTTTAACCCGGAAGCATGCACGCACTCGATACTAACGCTGATGGTAGTGCAGGGGAACTCAGTCACCCCAATCTTTTATTTATAATTATTTTTACTCTACACGATACAAATTGGAATTCCAGTGAATAATTTAATTAAGAGAAAGTATACTTACCGGCTTTCAAGGAATGTTCAATCTTTCTTTGATGATTTGAGAAAAAAAGTCCAATAAAACTGAACTAAAATGATTGACAAGTGAAAGACCTTAATAAAGGATGAAAAGCAAAAAGATATTTTTCACTAATATTACAGAAATGTTACTTGCTAGCAAAGCTGTCATATTTTGTTCAAGTAATTGTAGTTTTAATGAGCATTCATGATCGAGTGAGTGAATATTAACGTCGCACTGTTCAGCTACACGAGGGCTTTTAGAGACGGACCTCGTAATTTTGAACCATGGTTGACGAGGACGATACTTGAGCTGGCCTCTTTTAACTACCACACCATTCCAACAAGAGGACGTTTGAGCTCTTTACAGATTTAACGTGCACCTCTCCCTTTCATGACGGGTCTTTAGTGGTACTGGGCTCAAACTCGTGACACCTTTGGTGATCAACAAATAGCAAGTTGAACTTTTTCTTTCTTGTGTCTTTTTGACAAGTCGAACTGAACCTTGTGGTACACTTATGGCTTCATATTTCAGTTGATGGAGTTCTTTAGGAAGCCATTGAAAATTTTCCTTTCGTTTCATGTTCATCGTGTTTCTCAATCATGAATAATATGCATCAGTTTCAACTTCCTTCAATACACATCACAGATGCCCCACACCACCGCTGCCTGGTTATAAGTGTATTCAGAAAAAAATACGGATGCTCTAAAAAGGATTATGACGTTTTTCACTATGCTTTATATGTTTGAGATTACTCGTAAAAATAAATCTTAGCCAAATAATCCTTCAAAAATCAATCAATTCTTTTCCAAATATCGCAAAACTCTTCATTATTTACAATTTCCCTATGCGAAAAACAAATACATAAAAGATGGGATGGAACTAATGTAGAAACCCTACCAGTAAGTTTGAAGGTCAATCAAATAAATGACCAGCAAATGTATTATGCTGCCTGGCTGAAAAGTGAATCATGCCTTCCTTTTCTTTCTACAAATAATATACAGTATTTCAATAATAATTACAGTGATGAAATGTTTATCTTAGAATTTTTCTCAGGGTCTGAGTTTCGTTTTTTCTTTTAACGAGTAATATTAGATGTTAAAACAGAAGAACGCCAGATGATAAACATAAATTATATCAGTGTTGTTGTGTATTTCTTTTATTATGGAAAAAGTATTTTGTTTCACTTCTTTCCGGTTATTTTTTTAAAAAAAAATCATTAAATTTTCGATATGCTCGCGCCCCCCTTGCAGGATTATCGCGCCCCCGGGGGGCGCGCCCCACACTTTGAGAAACACTGACTTACACTATTATGAGAATGAAAAATTTGATACATACTCTTGTTACTTTTTTAGATACATCGATGATTCAATTATTTTCAGTAATAAAGTTGACGTTACTCCTATTTTAAAGTAGTATCCACACTACTAAAAATTAATAAAAACCAATTGCAATATTTAGTCAACAAACTTCCTAGACCTCTAATTAAAAGTTGAAAATAATATGCTAAAAATAATATTTTTGATAAAAGAGACTCTTTTGATTTTAATGTTATAAAAATTCAACATAGGAATAGGTCCCTTCACATTTCAATTTTTAAAAATGTTATTCTAAATTATATGAAAAGAAATAATTATTTATAATCTGAAGACGTTTTAAGAATTAATAATTATAAAAAAAAAATTCAAAGTTGCCTAGACTATAACAATCCAGCTAATTTTATATGTAAATATATGTCTTCAAAATTATAGCTATTTAAATTTATTATTATTTAATGTATTCATTTCTGTTTAGTTTATAGTATGTATAATTTATAATTTTCTTATAATAAGTTTAGTTACTAAATATATATGTATAGATGGCGCCATTATTCTTAGTTATGCTGTTTTTTTGTGATTGGTGTCAGTACACGAATGAAATCTTTATACATCGGGTAAGATTTTGGTTTCTTAGCACATTTTCATTATTATTACTTATGGTCATAATCATTTTTAAGCTTTTTTACAAATATTTTTGTTTATACATATTTATGTTTGTCTATTTCACCCGGATTCCTATAGCAATTTAATATTTAAATTCTATTATATTGATGTTATATTCACACCACGTGGGTTTTGGGTTTTTTACCTTGGTTTTTCTTTTTTGCGATTATGTCGAAAATTTCCGCTGTAGGGGAAGGTTGAGATCACTTAAAACCTTGCTTAACCCTGTTTCACTGTCCTAAACTAGTGACAGCTCGGGAAATCATAATAGTTTTTTCGCTCTAGCTAAATTTCTCTTTTTTTTATTTGTAACGGCTCCATGTTCTTGGTTCTTTCGGCTTGATCTTAAGATGTTTTAGGATTTATTAGTCTTCTTTTTAATTTATTTACTGCTATATATATATATATATATATATATATATATATATATATATATATATATATATATTTGCATGGCAGTCTATATATAAATATATTTAAGCTACTGTCGACAAATCTTCGAATTTCACACCTGTTGGTATCTTTTTAAACGTGTAGTCTTTTACCAATGATTATACTTGCTTTTATTCAGGGTAAGGTGCCATTGGAGTATCGAAATGCGTAGGAATCGCTTTTTAAGCCTATAGAATATGCTTCACAGCCTATACAAAATGAATGCAGGGGAGTGACTTTTATACTTGTGTTCTTCACTGCTAAAGCTTCAGAATAAAAGCTTTTTGATGAAAAGTATAATAGATTGAGTTCTAATGTGTACCAAATTATATTACAGTAAACATTATAGTATTCTAAAATTACGCAAAAAATTCAAACTTGTAAATTACCCGATTTGAAACTGAGAAAAATATACTATGTACTAATTTTGCGATTTCTTGCTTACTTTTACAGTACCATTATTTTGTGTATAATTTTTTTTACACTCACATTTTTTGTGAAGATTTAGCGTTGAGATTAACTTGTGTTAAAGTAAATTTTTATAACAAATGCAACAGATGTTATACATAGGATGGAAAATAATATATGAGGATTTAGAGTTTTACTGGCATTATTAGTTTTTGTTTTATACTCTTACAAACTTTAAAAGAGTTTTTCTCAGCCTTTTAATTTTGAAGTGCGTTTTTTCTATTCCCTAAGGCTTTTTTTTTTTTTCTGCTCAAGATAGTCTTGAAAAATCTTTTGCAGATACTTCCAAATATATGTTCCATAAAAAGTTAGTATGGATTTAAATCTCAGAGATCCAGTTAATGTTTTTGAGAAAATCGTGTTTTTTCCAGGTTTAGACACAAAGATATTTATTAAAATTCATCGAAGAAACAGGCTTTTAGATCCATTTTAACATTTGTTTCCAATTACATAAGAAACATAAATCGCTTAAAATAATTGAACAAAAATTAATAATTGAATTCAAAAGTGTTAATTTTTTTTTTTTTTTAGTATTACAAAAATTTAAAATAAGGTCTTGTCAAACTGACCTTTATTTCAAGAATCAGCTTAATTATTTAATATGAATGTAAAACATAAATTATATATATATATATATATATGTTTAGTATTCGGGTGCTCCAAAACAATGGGTGCTCCCGAGGTTCGGCTTTAGGGAAATTGATCTGAAATAGAGTAAAAATTTGATGCAATAAGAGTATTTAAAATAATCATTAACTAAATATACGAGACAAAATGTGCTGGTAGGTACTTTTCTAATCCAAGAGGAAATTAAATTTTGCTTAAAATTGAGGGGTAGATTATTCTTGAAAGAGATGAAAGGCAATTGGCAAAAATTTTGCAAATTAGTTTGATGTGCATATTTAAATCAATTATATGTAGTGAAAAATAATTTTTTAAAAATACTAACAAATGTGTGTGAAAATTTGACAATTTAAAGTTCTTGACGACTTCTCTAAAAATATTGTTAGCACTTTACTTCAAAATAGATTAAAAACTTCAGAAATTATGTAAATATAAAGAAAAAACTGTGAATAAATGTCATTCTACTAAGAAAACAAAACAGAATAAAACAAAAACCTGGAATAATGCCATACACTTATTATATGTCAAGAACTTTTCAATTAAATTAAATATTCTAATTTAGTCTTGCTTGAGAAAAACAAAAGAAAATGTTTTGTGCCCTAATGGGTCTCTTTTAAAATCCTAATTATTTAAAAATATCATGAAACATATTTCTTTTTTATTTCTCAAAAAGATGGCATAATTGCATTGAAAAAACACACAGAGATCTTGTTTATTGGTCTTAATTACTTTTGATTTTACTCATTATAAAAAATGACGATTATTATCAATTATTTAAAAGTAAAATAGAATAGAATTTATTATAAATAATAATAAACCTTGTTATTCTCAGATAAAATTTAATTATATCAAGCCTAAAGCAGATGTTAAATTATTTGATACTGAAGAAAGCATCTTTTTGTTGTGATGATCGAATTTAAACTCAAATAAATCATTATAAACGATAGTTGATTTCAAACACAAAACAACAATAAAGCACTTATTGAAATAAAATTATCTCTTCTTTTTTTTTTTTTTACAAATTTACTAAACGATATTTTAGTAATTGCAACAATAAATCTGCACTTTGCTTGGTAATTCAATTATCTATGTTTGATTGGAAAAAGCTATGACCGATATTGCTTTTAATTGGCTACAGTTAAAATGTTTTTAAAACACAAATTAATTTCTTATTACGTTAATTATATATAAATTGATACCAACTGTATGAAGATAGGTTTTGATATTAAACTCGATCAACTCGTGAGTCTATAAGATGAATACGAAATCTTAATGTTAAATGATTTTTGTGGTTGGAAAAGGAAAATGTCCACAACTCCCTTGACTGTCTCAAACAAAAATGAAACGTTATATATTGCGTTTCATTTCAAATTTGAACTCAAATAAATTTTTAGTCAACAAAGCTGATTTTAATTGTAAGTTAAGAGTTTTATCTTAAATTGTTGAATTATATTATTAGTATAAGGACTAAAAGAAAATTTTTTTTTCCAGACTACTTTTGCTGTATAAAGTTTAGAAAGTGATCGATTATTACCATCACTTGGTTTTTCGTTTGCATAATTTTCACTTTAAATGTTGAAAATGACAATAAAACTGTGTTCTTTTTTATTCTACTTATCAGCTTCAAAACTTATGTATTCTGTTTTCGTATCTTTGTGCAAATCTATGCCAAATGTTAGTTTACACCGGCAAGAAATGCAAATGATGCATTATGAATAAATACCGACAAGCCTATTATTTGAGCTAGTTCACTCACTTCTTGATAGCTTCATTTGACTGTTTGTTTGAATGTCTATTAACGTATCAATACTAAACTACACAAAGTAGCCTACTTTTCAATTTTGAACCTAGTTCTTTTAATTTAGCTCTTTTTCCTTAGCTGCTACCAAGTTTTTCAAATTTACTCACCACGACAATTCGATAAGCTGTAATGAGGCCAAAAAGAGATTGTAGAGGTCAAATATACCAGACTTCATTCCTTTTTTCAGCGATTGTGAAGTGATGACCATGATAGCTTTGAGCAAGCAGAAAGTACAGACCGTTTTCATACACTATCAATTGTGCACGGTGACCAGATGACAAAGGCCAAACGCTGCGACGTTTATATGACAAAATTACACAGTATAGATAGATTTTTTAAGTTAAAGGTTTAAGCAATGGATGACTGTCTCTTGTCATTGATGATCGTGTAGTGCTGGGCAACAAGGTCTTCTGCACAATCTTGTTTTGTACAGGTCTTGTCCTTTCTATTTAGCATTTTTCAGGGACAAATACATATAAGTGACTGTCAAACGCTTGTTCTATTCCCAGGCTTCGAACATTTACGACTCAGGAATACAAAAATTGATCTCCCTGAATTAATTTCATTAATCTAGATGTAACGCAAAGGGTTTTGTGTGTGTGTTTCCTCCAGTAAATATTTTCTAGCAACTATGTTCTATATATATTTATGTACCACTAAATACTTACTATTAGAAAGCTCTTCGTGTTTTGGTTCTGTACATTATTAGAGATTAGAATAATCTTTATTTTACATAATTCGACAAATCTTTGACAAAGCGTAAGTGAAATAGCATTATTACTCCTCCAATAGGCCCGCTTCAGGAAGTTGCATACATAGGTGCATAATATGCATCAGCTCATGCTTACGTTTCATGAAGATTTCATCATTTAATTGATCAGATTTGACATTAAAGCTTAATGTTATTTCTAAGTGTTTACTGCTAAAGCTCTTATTCTTTTATTTACCAATACAAGGGGTGGCGAACCTTTATGTGTCAAAGAGCCATTTTTTTAAAGAAGTGTTTAATGAGATATAGACGTGCCGTCAAATAATTTTGACTTATGATTATTGGAAAAATAATAAAACAATATGCTTAAAAACACAAAACTCTTTATTTACAACGAAAAAATACCTTTTGCAATGTATAGTTCTAAATGTTTTAGTTATACGTGTAATTCAAATTAAAGTAGCATTAGTGTGAGTTCTGTTGTTACTGATTGGATGACAAATAACTTACGTTAGATTTTAACATATTGCTTTTAGTAGAAGGCATGCTCAATTGGAGTCTTCTGCCAATCATTTTTTAAGCAATTAATTATTTTTGCTGTGGTTCATTTTTTTCACAAGAGGATTTTCGATTTGTTTCAAAATGTCGTTATACAGATGATATATGTTCTGCATACCACTATTTCAGAACATAAAACAATCACCACTTTTCCGCCTTTACTAATAATGCCATATTTGTAGATCCACCCAATTTGAAATTCTCGGTCAAACCTACTATCTTGTCATTTTTATTCTTTTGCTGAACTATACATGTTAAATAAAACTTACAAGTCGTAAATATAACACAAATAAACTTTAAAATACAGCTGTGTTAATGAAATTAACTATGCTATGCGTAGACAAACTTTGCATCATAATAGTAGCCCATGACGACCGATCAATCACGTTTGTTCGTAATACTTGACAGTGAACTTTGTTATTTTGAAATAAAATACAATCCATTTGATCTCTGGCGTGCCCAAAATAATGTGCCGTGTGCCAGTGGTTCACCATCCCTGACAAATAGCATTACTTTCCTATCAAAATAACGGTTTGTTATTGAAGTGTTAGATAATAGATAGAAGTACATTTCTACCTGTAGCTCAAAGGAATTCTATGGTCGTTAGAGATTAAATGATACAAAGTAAAAGAAGCTATGGCGTTTTAAAAAGGATAGTGGCAAAAACAGGAATGTTGCCCAAGAAAGTAAGAAACAACAAAATTAGATTCACACGTATAAATTCGTCTATTGGAAAAAAAAACAACATAGGAAAACTGAAACCTTTCTTGGCAACCACTTCAATGAACAAAACTAATTACTTCTGTAAATAATAATAATAAATATACCTAATTCTGAAAGCATATTTTAATAAATTATTTTGGCACGATTCTGTTAGATACACAGAGCCTGTTACATATCGGCTGGAAACAAGATAAAATTTTGGAAGATTAACTATAACTTTCATCTGAAATATTTTTAATCTTAAATAAATTCCATGATACCCAGTTAAATAAATATGGTCATTAAACTTTGAGTGAAATTCGCTTGATTTGATTCTTCAGAGATTGAGGTAAGGAATTCGAATCTTAAATTTTAAAATTACTGGAGTTGGCGGTGGCATCACAAAATTTTGAAAGTTAATTTCGAAAACTCGTTCACTGTATGATTGATCGGTAACACCTCTGACTAAATATGAAGTTGTGAATCATTAAGGTAAATAATCATATAATTGATAATTAAGTAAATGTTTCATGTACAGAGTAAGTATTTGAAGCATGTACGCATATTACCTCTAAAGGGCGAGAATAGGTCACTATATTCACATTTTCTATATATTCTCAGGATTAAATAATCCAGTTGGTTTAATGAAGGAAAATTATTTAATTTGTTAGATTAACTTGTTAAACCAGTGTTTCTCAAACTGTGGGGCGCGCCCCTTCAAGAGGGCGTGATAACCCTACGGGGGGAGGTGCGAGTATATGGAAAAGTCGAAAACAAAAAACATATTATTTAAGAAAAAATTAAAAATTTTCTAAATAGGAAAGAAACAAATACATTCTGACACAATAAAATACAAATTTACCCTAATATAATACACTTATATATATATATGTATCAGCACTGCCCAATGTGTTTCATAATTAATTTAACAGTACTATGTTAAGGTATCCGACTACGTTCGGAACCATGATTCTGCAAAAGTGTATAAATGGAAAATATTTATGATATTTAGTGTCAATTAGATTAGAAAATGTGCATAAAATTGTTTTAAAAATAGTATTACAATAAAAAATTATTTAAGTACAATATTTTGACAAAAAATTAACAAAGAATGACCAATTTTCAATATATTCTCACTTTTGTGAAAAATGCTTCTATTATGATAATATTTTACTTCTATATAGCTCAGACCTCTGTACAGAAGCTCAACCAGAGTTTTTGAAATATATAACTTAGAAATGGGTTGATCCATGTTTTACGACAACAGAGGGGAGAAATTTTAAGAAAAAAACGCCCATAATTATTTCAATGGGTTGTAACTCTGAAAATAATGTGAATTTTCAAAAATCATAGTTGAGCCTCTGTACAGAGGTTTGAGCTATATACAGGGAAAAAGTATTACAATAGAAATATTTTTCACAAAATAGGGCATCTTGAAAAAGTTTTTCTAAGTTAATTTTTTGCCAAAATATTGTATTTAAATAATTTTTTTGTCAAAATGTCCTTAATAATTTTATACATGTATTCTAATCTAAGTGAAACTAAATATCATGAAAATTATCCATTTGTGCTTTTTTTTTTAAATTCACGGTTTCGAACGTAGTCAGATATCTAAATATGAGTGACCCTATGGGAATGTCATACAATTTTATGCAAAATGTAATATTTATCTTGATAATTTTTACAGTTTATAATGAAAGTCGTATTTTAGCTTTACGTCAAAGTATGTTATTAAATTGAATACATTGTTATTGTTCAGAGGGGGCGAGATTAAAATTATGATTGAAAATTTGGTCGCAAGTATACAAAGTTTGAGAAGCACTGAGTTAATCTGTACATTATTTAGATGATTTAATTTTGTTACAAATTATGTGTAAAATAGTGTAAATAATTTGTATTTGGATGTGTAATGCATTTAGATTAATCTGTGCTACATTTATTTTAAGTTAAAATTGTAATATCGCAATATGTTATAATGGCGATTCAATTGGAACATGGAGATATCTTGTCGATAGCGTCAAGTTGGCATCATTTTCGGTGACCAATTTTGGAGAGTTTATGACCCTATGGATTCTTCTAGAAATTAGTGAAGAGACTCACTAATTTCACGAAATATGACGCAAGCGGATCTTTTTTGAAGGAACTGCGAGGCCCATACATACCGAGACAGTCGCCGGAACAGATTCAGTATTACTTTTACTAATGATTATTTAGTATTGTTTTGTCTAGTGATTAGTTAATCTTGTTTTGACTCGTAATTAGTTAATATTGCTTTGATTATCGATTAATAGTCTTGCCTTGATCATGAAGAGTCGAATAGCGGTAGCTTGGCTGTTGAGTAAGACGAGCGGAGTTTGTAAATAATCTAGCCTACTTATATTTTAGACACTGACAATGAGTCTGAGTGCTGTAGAATATCTGAAGTCCTTCTGATATTTATTGGGCGAACTTTGCTGCTGGACTCTGTATTTAAAATATTTATTTTCGACAATAAATTCTCATCGCGTTCTTAAAGAACTGTCTTGTTATTTGTGACTGAATTGCATGTAATCATCGAACATTGATCAACGCAACAATATAATAAACAAGTCCCTGGTTGAAATAAAAAAAATATTTCCATTCGAGTAGCAGAATAATATTCATTCAAAAAAAATCAGTAATACAGGATATCAAACAAAATACATTTACAATTGTAGAAGCATAGTATTTTTTTTTTTTATATCTGATGAATCAAATGATCGAATTCATCAATAAGCAAATCAAAAAACAAGAAGTAACTTAACCGGATTGAAAATATTATTACAATTAAAAGGACATATTTGAAAAAAATATGTCTACTAAATAATGCAATCTAAAAGTAGGTGATATTCTGAAGAATATAGTTATTGATTTTTGAGACAAGCGGCATGTCTGACCTAGTGTTTTATTATATTTAGTCTAATTTGAATGAATTTTTAAGCAGCATATTTTTTTTACTCACTGACAAATTTGAGAGAGTGAATGGCAATTTTATATTCATCATAAAACCATTGTGTTTTCCTTAACTTTAATAAGCATATATATAAATTCGGTTGTTCTTTTTTTAAATAAATCTGCAGTTCTTTATGTTCCATATTTACATGCTTTATTTCTTGTATTTCCTTTGTACGAAAAAGTATAATTCACGAATATTCTTTCAGAAATAAAATTCTTAATTTCGTAATGCAGTAAGATACAGAATATTTGAATATAAATTGGCTTTAAAAATTTATAATTTCTTATTTCTTTACAAAGGTCTAATTTATATTGTTGATTATATTGAAATACTTCTGAACTTTGTAAACATTTTTATTCTGATTTAAAACATCATGAAAACTACTTAATTCAATACATTTTGAAATTAAATTTTTTAAAATTTTGATTAAATTAATGTAAGCATATGTTTATATTCATTAGTAAATAACAAATAAAATTGTAAGTTTTTCTCATTTGTGTCTTTTTGTAAAAAGAAAAAAAATCATGGAACAATCGGTTTCGAATAATAATCACTGTTATTAAAAATGCAGAGAAGACAGAATGTGTTATAAATTTGAAAAGAATTTTAAAATTCTGTAACAATTGTTAAAGCAACAGACAGATTTTTTGAGAGAAAGAGAAAAAACATCTAACCAACTCCAAAGACTTTATACTAAAAAAATTGTTTTTTATACTGAATTTTTGTCATTTTTGTAATTGTTTCGTATTAGAATAAAAATTGTTTTTATACCATATTAGAACTGAATTTTTTGTCATTTTTGTAATTGTTTCGTATTAGAATATTTTATATTTTATTATTAGAATATTTTATATTTTATTATATTAGAATATTTTATATTTTATTATTAGAATATTTTATATTTTATTATATTAGAATATTTTATATTTTATTATTAGAATATTTTATATTTTATTATATTAGAATATTTTATATTTTATTATTAGAATATTTTATATTTTATTATATTAGAATATTTTATATTTTATTTATTAGAATATTTTATATTTTATTATTAGAATATTTTATATTTTATTATATTAGAATATTTTATATTTTATTATTAGAATATTTTACATTTAATTATTAGAATAATTTATATTTAATTATTAAAATATTTTATATTTTATCACAAGAGTATTTCATAATAGTTTCTTAAAATATTTATATCTTATTATTAGAAAATTTTATATTTAAGTCAATGTAGCAAAAAATGTCCATCGATTTTATGTTATCGTGCTAAAATTCGTTAAAGCAGTGCTTCTCAAACTTTCAATACCCGCGACCCAATATTCAATCATCGTTTTCATCACGCCCCCATACAATAGCATTGTATTGAATTCAATAATACTATACTTTTACACTAAAACTACAGTGTGTGTGTGTGTACGACTTTTTTAACCTGTTATGTGCCACCGACGTATATAAACGTCTCGCTCAGTCAAAGCATTAATCTTCTGGGCGTACATATACGTCTTTCCGAAGTACGATCTTTTCTGTGCACTGCTATCCATACAATTATTCCTCAGGCTTTGGAATACAATAAAAGGATCTTGACAGTCTCTGAAAAGGATTTACTTTATTTCAGAGGATTTTGCTTATTTTTTTATTCCTTTTCCCCCCAAAAAAAAACATCAAAATTCTCGCATCTACGTGGAAAATCATGGCATTGAGGACCAAACCGTGTAACTTTTAATTGGCAGTTAAGGAATTAATTATAAACCGTACAAATCATCAAGATAAGTGTTAATATAAACTCATGGGGTTACTGGTAATTATCAAACTCTTTCTTAACTTAGTATTGTTAAATTGATTATAAAATACATTGTACGTTAAAGATACTGTTATAAGTGTATTATATCAGTGTAAATGTGTATTTATATTTTATTATGTCAGAAAATATTTTATTTGCTTACTTCCAGTAAATTAATAATGTTTTGAATAATCTTTAGTTTTTTCGATTTTTCTATATGCTCGCGCCCCCTATCACGCCCCTCAAGGGAGGCGCGACCCACAGTTTGAGAAACGTTGTGTTAAAGTAATCTAGAAACAAATTTATCACAGACTTGGGCCTAAAAACATAGCAGAATATCTTAATAAAAATATTTTAAAGTTTCAAATACCTTTACTATTTTTCTGTTCCTGAACTTCAAGAAATAATTTGAATTTCTTTTTCACTAAATATTTTTTATTCTTTAAAAATTGGTACAATTCAGTGATTAAAACTGACGGTTTAGTTCCATATAAAAAAGATTGATTTGAGAATCTTCAATAAGCAAATTTCTATTTTATACATAATCCGAAATATCGATGTAAAAATCCCATCCCTTGGATAACAAAATAAAAGCCCCATTATCCATTGAACGTAAGCACAAAAATAAGTCTGTACCAGCATCCGGGATCTGTCAGGAAAGATATCAAAGGTATAAAGTAGTTCTAAAAATAGTGCACCTTGCAATTAATCGACAATCTCAAATCTTATATACTTTATTTGCTCTCAATCTCAAAGAGATATTTTTCTTAGATACGGTATCTCTACAAGGTACTGTTGTATCTGATATTATTTAAAAATGAATACAAACATGCAGAGATTAAATGTCATAAAAATATTAGTTTATCCTTTTTTTAACTTGAATTCTTTCATAAATTTACAAATTTAAAAACAAACCTACCATAAAATCCGGCGTACCCATGCTTTCAAGGTACATTTTAAGGTATCCGACTACTTGCGACAACTTTTTTTTTGAAAAAAAAAGGAAATATGGAGATCTTTTTGTGATTTTTATATTTATATAGTATATTTTAAGGAAAAAATCCTAAAATTGGTAAAAAAAAAAAAATTATTATTATTAAAATGGGAAAAAACTAGTAAAAATGTACGAAAAATTACATAAACGGGGCCCGCTCTCTACAAAGATTTTATGAACAAATTCTCAATTTTTCAATTTTGATGTGTTACTTTGTTATTCCTGTTTGAAGTGATCTTCACGATAAGAAATATTTTAATTTTTACAAAAACTAGAGCACTTTATCTAAGTCATTATACGAAATTGCTTAAAAAAACATTGACTATATTCACATAAAGAGCTGCAAATTTTGAAATAAAACAGTTATTGATAAATCTGAAGATCAAAACACTTCTACTGTTATGCAGAACATAAGCAAAAAAATTCAGCTAATTATTTTCAAAACTTTTTGAGCAATCGCGGTCCCCGTTTGAGTTTTTCGAAAAAACACGTTTCGCGTAAAACGCATTTCAAAGTTTGACATCTTGTGTAAAGTTATGGCATTTGCTTTTACTAAAACGCGTGTAGTTTTTGTTCTAGTGGAGGGAAAATAAAGTACTTGGTATTGTTATTAAGTTAATAAAATGGTCTATAAAATAAAATCATAAAAAATTTTGCCGATTTTTGAAAAAAATCATGGTTTTAGGGTAGTCGGATACCTTAAAAGGTTTTTAGGCATATATGCCGTATAACGTGTACGCCTTTTTTTTATAAAAAGAAACCTGAGATGAACATGCCCAGTACCATTATGTTTTGAAATAATTTATTCGAGTTATTGTCATAGGATTTTAAAAAAATAGTGTTTCCTGAACACTACAACCTTAAGTTATTTAAGTATGTAATTTCTTTTAAATAAACTGAGTTCCGAACTACGTAGAAATCTAAATTATTTTTATGTGTGTTTCTTTTTAAATTTTCTTTTAAATATTTTATCTCTTTTTTCCTTACTAAGCGATCATTTTTATATCCGGCGTAAAACGTTCAACCACGAATTTTAATCTTTTTTTTTTTTTTAGTTAAAAGTTCGCGTTACACGCCTTATATATTTTGTGGTACTCTTTCAATTTTCATTTCCAGAAAAGTGTTTCAGAATAATTGGCCCTATTAATATGTGTGAATTAGGTATATTTTTAATATTTTGCATTTTTAGTTGGATATAAACAGCAAAAAATTCCATCTTACTTCTACGTAATAAATATAGGTAAATAAATAGCTGTACAAAGATGGGATATTTTGCCTAACTCGATATAAATTCATTCAAGACACTTCAGATTTCTAACTGGAATATTTTTATCTCTCTTTGATATCATTATTTGCTAATGGCTTACTTTGTTGCTGTCATATTAAATTTATTCAAAAAATTGACCTTCATAAAATTATTTTTTTAAGTATTTGATAATATACAAAATAATTTAACACATATTACTCTTTTTTTCAAAAATAACACTCTCTTAATAAATTTCTTTTGATATATCAAAATTAGCTTAAATAAGTCTTAACACAAACATAATAATGAAAATGCAAGATTATAGCACTATTTTCTTGAATTTTACAACACTCATATTGGGATTAAATGATGATTTTGCTTATATTTAATTAGTATTTCAAAAATTATAAGTCGTGCCGCAGAACTTAGCACCAAAGATTTTTCATTTAATAGAATATAACTAACTTCTCCTGTTCTCTTAATATATCTAGTTATAAAACAAAAAAAAACCTTCTATATTCTTTAATTTTTCTGTAAAATCATTTTAGAGAAAGACTAAACTTCTCTAACAAGGTAAAAAAGAAAATTATACTTTGTTTTCTTAAAAACATATTTCCATTGAGAGCGCTCTTGTCACAATATGTGAACTTACTGTCCCACGCAGAAAAGGTAACCTATAGCGATCAGCCGAAGTGAATTTCGCTTCAATTCGTATCACGTGGGCGTATATTGATAACAAATTCAATTATGTTAGTTGACTTTTTTTAAAAAATAAAAAAGTTGTTTCTTGCCTACGTGTAAATTAAACTATTATAAATTATCGTTACATTAAAAGAAATTATTATTTGAGCACAAATTAAGATCTCTGCCATAACTGAAACCTCCATATAACTGAAGTACAATGCTCTATACTACGTATTATTGTACAATTAAATTTTTATACTTTTTGACTTTCCTTCGCACATTCTTTGCCTTGAAGCATAGATACTAGCACGGTATGTTTAAAAATGGTATACAAAACATTATTTGTTCGGGAAAAAAGAGGAAAGCAGGGTGATATTACAGAAAAATCAAATTTTTACATTAACAAATAAGACAAAGGAAATTAATTTTAATTTATTATGCTTCATCAAACTACATAAAGCACTTAATTATGCAAGGAGTTTGTTGTTAAGAGCTTAGAAAGATTATAAACGCATATCTCATATTCCTCCTCATTACATGTCAAGTAACATTAACATTTATTCAATGAACGGGTATCACTATATTCTTAGGAAAAAACTTCACTTTTTTCAACGAATAATCTATGATCATACAGAAGCTTTTATTTGTATTTCATTTAAAATGATGTTTGCATGTTCATTTTCAATGGTAGTGTGATATTTAAATGAATATGTGTTATTCCATTTTTCAAATTTCGCTCATGGAATTGCATTGGGAGAATGCTTTTAGCAATTATTCAATTGTTCTGTTTTAAATTTATTCTAAATTACTTATTATTTTAAACTGCTTCATTTTTTTCTAAGAGCTTTCCCTCAAAGGATTTCCTTCTATCACCCACTTTTACGAAAACAAGGAAATAAAACATAAAATAACAGTACAATTTTTAGGGTAATTTCAGCAAGAACAATAAAGATTTTATATATTTATCAGTTAAACAAATGATTGAATAAAATGAATGCTGTTAGACACGGAACTCGCTTTTACACGATCACATTTAATTCAATATTAGAAGCAAAAAATTCTTGCGGTGGTTGAAACAGAAAAAATTTCACAAAATTTTGCGTACAAATCATTAAAAATCGTTTAGTAATTACAATTATGAAAGGTAATGCAAATTTACCCTTCTTGTTAAGGCTTAAAATTGAAAATAAATGAATATACTAATTTTTACTAACGAGTAAATTAGCAATCGAATAACTCAGTAATATAAAATATGCATTTTATTAATAATAAATGCACCATATATATTTTTAATAAACAAATAATAATTAAAGTATACGAAGAGGTGTTTTACATAAACAGTACAAATAGCTGTAATATAAATAGTACATGCGTGAAATCCGCGTGGTTTTTATGACTGTACATTAATTTATGAAGAAGCGGAGTCTAGAGAACTTTCGTAATATTCAAGTTTCCTGTAAGCAAACAAATGAGAGGTATATAATCGAAGAATATTTGTAACATGAGATATTAAAAATTAACATTTTTGTAGATCAGATTTATAGAAATTACATAATGTTATAAAATAGAAAAAGCGAAATGATTATGCGACCTCATTAGACTTTTTCACGATGGCAAGATAACACTAGTAAAAAGAAAACAGACGCTTTTTTACTTCAGCGTAATTCGAAGATCCTATAAGATCATCAGTATAGTACAGAATTTCATTTATTCGTACTTTTCAAGAGCATTTAATGTGGAAAGGCTTTGAGGAATAGAATGAATTGATTTGTACACCTTTGCTTTAGTAGCGGGTGCTATTTGAGTTCTTCTACTAATCCTCTTGAGAAAAATATTCTTTAACTGTGATTTTAGTTTAAAAATCACTTTCCATAGAGATAACTTAATTTTATGCAAATGCAACTACTATTTAAATGCATGTCGTTGTACATCTGAGTTAATGATTAAGCGTTGATCGTTAAGTGTAAAATTCAAGCAATATAATAGGTGAACAGCGAATGGGTGGTAGCACGGCTTGAAATAAATAGTCGATGGAGAATCAACCATGAATAGTGGAAGTATTCATCCTTTGTACGAACCGAGCTATCGGGCTTCCGGAAGGATCATACAAGGACCTTCAAATCCCGATAAGTACTTAATAATTTAGTGCATCCGATTAAGGGTTAGGATCTCAATTGGCTTCCGAAGTTGAGTTAAAAAATGTATACTCATACAGTGATAAAGATAGAATAAATGTAGCTATTTTTAAGATAATGTCAGCTTCTTTCCTTTTACATCACTACCTTTGAATATCGACAACTTGAGATCAATGTACTCCGTTCCAGCCAATTTTGTATTGTGAAGGTAGGTTAGGACTTGTGTTATGTTGGGTATATTTTTAAACATATACGAAAATCATGCCAAGAAATATACAAAAAAAGTAGTTAGTTTTTGCAGAATATATTAAATACTTTTTTAATGTATAAATTTTACTACATATTTAAATTGTACTTTTATTATAATATTCCCTTTGTATACTTATTAAAATGACTGATTCAAAAACGTTCTTATCATAAAAAGTAAAATATTCTTTAATAATATATCTTAAATTTTTCACAAAAAGTAAGAATAATGGTTATAAAGCAAAATTATTATTTTATTATACATTATTTGGATTAAGTTTTGCGATTACTTAAATTATCATCAAGATTTACGATGACACCATAGTTTGCAAAGGAACTTATTGTTATAGAGATATTATGGAATACTTCCCTAAAAAATACATCTTTTATATTACGAGCTATCAAATGCTGACAGAAGCGATTTATGCTCACTAAATTTCACAGGCTAATTATAGATAGTAATAGTTAATGTGCTTATAGATATAAGAAAAATCTTCTCTAATGTATTGTTAATTGTATGAATATCAACTATAAACTTTAAACAATTTTTCTGAAAATATAACGTGGTATGTTTGTGATGAATCTGTACGGCACTTTAACACTAATACTGTTGGGCGTCTTTGGGGATTGTAAATTCGTGTATATTTTCAACCAGCCCTAAAAGGAGAAACCGGGATATGCAAATGAATTAAAGTTTTTAAGAAGAATGTTGTAAGTTAGCAGGGAGAAGGATGTTGAGCCAAGCGATACATTGACGGAGTTCTAAGAATATTCAAGTTGATTGTGTGATTAGTTGATCTACATTTGGAGAGTTTGAGCCGACTGGAAAGGAGTGAAGTAGTAAAAGTCAGGTGATATTTAAATTTCATTTATCGGATCATAAGAGTAAATATATAATAGAGTTAGTGGAAAGTTAATGATTGCTAGTAATTCAAATTGCGTATACCTCTAGGTCCTCTTATTTCAGTAAACCCGTTCGATATTGAGTATAATAGTTGATTAGTAACATATTTCGTGATTTAATTTAATAGTAAGGGTCAATCACATTGACGTAGACATCTTGATAATTCTTTGTAATTAGATGGTTGATAACTGATTGAAGTGAATAAATATAATTTGTTATTGTAAAAATGTCGTCTGGTCGTTCTTTGCCTCAATTCAATCTTGGTGTCCAGGCTGGAACCCAGGGGGGTTCTCACATGTTCTTTTTTCAAAAAAATGAGTTCACATTTTTCAATATTCTCAATTTTATCTTTACTGACCTTTTTTAATAGTGACCTTCGGAGAACGAAATTTACGTTAACATTTTAAAGTCAATATATATATTCAAACATACATTATTCACAATTCTTTTCAATAACGCTTCAAAATCCTGGAGGGAACTATGAAACTCTCTCTCTCTCTCTCTCTCTCTCTCTATATATATATATATATATATATATATATATATATATATATACATTATCAAATTCACCATTTTTCGTAAAATAAACTAAATTATAAATTCTATTCCTATAAAGAATTTCCACATTATGAAAATACAAACTATTTTAAAATAATAATAGATCGTTTATAAAAGAACTAGTCAGCAATTTGAAGATAATTTGGCGAAGACTTATACATCTTAATAATTCCCTTAAAAATTTAAATATTCCTATAAAAACTGTGACTTTCTTTCTCTCTGGTATCATCACTAGGATTATAGGTCGTTTAATACCATAATAAATCACCCTGTTTCGTCTCAATAACAGGATTAAACGCTTTTTAAATCTTCGATCGATTCTTCTTTACTTTATGTATTCGTACCCCTAAAAACACCTTGCTGTATTATATATATATATATATTTAATCTTAGAGCATATATAATCCTCAACTGTTTCTCTAATGGGCTGTTAATTAAGGTAGAAGGTGCCTGCGCAGAAGAATAAAGCCCTATGGTTACAAAATGCAACTATTTTTATCGTTCACTTTTCGTATACCTGCTAATTTTGGCTCAAAGAACAAAATAAGACGATTATTTTAAACTTTTGCCTCTCGTTTTTACAAAAGGTTTAGTTGTAAATATTTAGAAGAGGTGTTTCTTCTCACTTTTTATATATGTTCATTTTTTTCAATTATATAGATTTGAATTAAACAATAAATTTTTAATTTCCAAAGCAATATTTGAAAATACTCGTAATGTTCTGCATATTTACCATAGTATCACGTGGAAATATCGTAACATAACATAATTTAAATAATTTTGAGGGATTTCGCCTTTTATCTTAATACTGGATTTTAAAAAGTCATTTTTTCGCATTACGGAAAATATTTCTTCAGAAATGTCTGGATTTAGTTCTAATGGAGAAAAAAATGTGTATGTTAAAAACAAAAAAAACGTATGATTTACTTATGATTTTGTTTACTGAAGAAAGGTATTCATATCAATATTTTAAATGAAACGAAAAAAAAAGTTATTTTAAAAAAATTAAGACACAAAATAATTTGAATTGTATCTGATATTTAACATTCTAAAGAGTTAAGTCAATTTTGAATTGAGCTTTAATAACTCTGATTCAATAATACAATCTTTTAATTATCTCAATGCGTTAGAAACCATAAACATGTTATATAGAAATCATAATCTTTAGAAATCATAATAGGTCTCCACTTTAGTCTAAAGACTTATTTGTATCTACATTTGTTGTGTCTGGTGAATATCAAATTCTTCCTTCTTTAGCACTGTAGGTTCTAGAAGTTTTTCACTTTTATCTATCTATCTATTAGATTACATACATAAAATAGTTTTAAAAATATTATTACAAGAAAAATTTGAATTCGATTCTTCAGTTAAAAAGGAAGAAATTATTTCTTCCCTTTTTACATATTTTCAAAGCGCTGCTTTTTTTTATGGAAAATGCTTCGATTTTACTTGTATATTGCAATACGACTCCTGTGCAAATCCCGAATTAGAATTTTTGAAAAATTCATATTATTTTCAAAGTTACTATCAACTGAAATAATTATCTGTAATTTTAGTTAAAATTTATCTATACTCTAAGATGTTGAAAAACAGATAAATCTCATTATATATTATATATTTCAAAATCCTAATTTAGGTTCTGTACGGACGTCTTAGTTCTATATATACGCAAAAAATTATTTATATTATAGAAGTATTTCCCATAAAAAAAGTTTAGGTTTGTTAAGTATGTCCCTTTTTCCTCATTTTTGATCAAAAATTGTATTTAAATATTTTCCTCATACATTACTATTTTTAAAACAATTGTATATATACATTCATCAATCCAGTGACATTAAATATTGAAAAACATTATTTATTTATACGCTTTTTCAAAATCACGGTTCTGAACATTCTCTAAACATTAATATATTTATTTATATAGCACAGAAAATTCTCAATTAATTTTGTCAAGCTTTAAATTGAACTTTTAACTTTTTTGAAAAAAGAAAGCAATATAAAGGATGAGTATTCTCTATTTATTTTTTTTCAACTTCTTCATTATAAAATTGAAGAACTTATTCTTGTCCCACTGAATGGAAGTAATCTAACAATGCATTACTTTACTGAGCCTTTTCATTTTATAAAAGCTAAAATATGCGATATCGATGCTATATTCGAGCGAATTATATGAATTAGGATTTTGTGCTTCTAAATTGATATTATGTAGCAAGGTCTGATTCAAATTATATCGCAGGAATTGAACTTCTCATGTGACATTGCATATCATGTATGTGAAAAGTGGGAGTCCAATTCAGACATCCACTTTGTAATTTGAATGAAATGATTAACTGTACAATCACGCTATTTAAACCATAGTCAAGTATTTGACCACGGTTTAAGATAACGCGGCATACTGACTGAGCAATTTACAGACATTTGACTTTGGTAGAAATGAGAAGAATGAAATATGAAACAGACGGAATAATATTAATTAAATAACAGAAGTTCCATCATGATTTGGAAAATTATTGATTTGGAAATGTAGATAGTTTTACAAAATCCACGATTAAATATTATACTTTGTGCTTCTGCTCTTTAACAAATTTGTATTTTGAAAATGTATAAAATTTAAACGTTTAAATATGAACATGTTTTTCCTTTCCAAAATTGATTTTGATTCTATTTCACATTAATATACGCATAATGCAGTTCTTGTGCTTTTATGATTGAGATAAAAAATTTCATTCAGAGTTTGCATTTAGACACATGTACAGTTTTATTTATACTATTGAAATGGATAAGTATTAGATTGCTCGCTATCAAAGTAAATAAGAGTTTTATATATGAAATTACAAGAGCTGTAATTCGATGAAACAGTATGTATATTATTAATTTTTTTATTGATAGATAATAAAATAAAAAGTAATTAGCAATAAATAACAAAATACTACTACTAATTATTATTATATTTATTTAAATAATTCAATAAATTTGATTAAGCTTATATGAAATTTATTTTAAATAATTTTCTGATTATTTTATATGGTATACATATTTTTTAATGTGATATGAAGAAAGCAGTCGTTTTTAAGGTACAAAACTATTATTTTCTCGTTCCCTTTTTTAAACGTTACTAGAGAAAATAATATTTTTATATTCGTTTGTTCATCTTTATTGCATCTTATAACATAATTGATAAACCGAAGCCGATGAAGATCAACTTAATGTTTTCGAAATCTTACAAATAACTCCTTTTGTTTAGTGATAACACATATTTTTGGATATGTACGTCCTTTGTATTTACACAAATTACCTTTTTCATAACAATACTATTCCTGACTTTGCAAAAAAAATCAACGAAGTATTTTTCAGAGTTTGGAATAAACAGTATTTTTTTAGTCCCTTTCGATTCTTTTTGATAAAATTATAATTAAATTCCGGAAGTCTCACTAAAATACAAGTGTTCTGAAATTAGACTAAGACTCCACACACACACACAAAACTGTTTAAAGATTTCATCAAATATATTTTCATTTTTGAACTTGAGAGGAAAATCATAAGTAAGTCCTACTTGTGGGAAAAGAAATAAATCAGTATTGACCAAAGGTCGGCAAACTCTTGGAGAGAAGTGCCAAGCTGTAAGAGAAACAAGATAGCTGAAGTTTTAAATAGCAATTTACACAAAGAGTCATATACGCGAACGCAGGAGGGGGAAGCGAACATCCGGTAGCAGTTACTATGAAGACACTGTTGCCCTCCAATTAACATTTTCTTTTATAATATTTAAATAAAGCTTTACAAAAAGTAGCATTTCCCATTCCTTCCAAATATATATTTTGAAGATAATTTCATTTCTGTGGTTCTATGCAAGAAAAGTTTAAGTTGATGGATTTACTGGAGTACCTGCTTCCCGCAGGGAAGCTTAATCTCCAATCATGATTAATTGGATGAGTTACGTGAGTTCAGCTTTCACTTAGCCCTTTGCTGCTTAATTAAATAATATTGTGTTGAGAATTAGAATATTTAAATGAAAATTAAAGAATTTACTTGGGTGTAGGAAAAAATGAGAATTTAAATGTGTGGTGTGATTGAATAAATGCATTTGTGTTGTTTTGTTAGATGTGTGTAATTATATTAAAGACTTGTCCACTAGAGCGGACTTTAAGAAAACGGAGGTCAGGAATTCTTTTGGCACAGTGTTACCCGCACCGTCGGAAAACTCGCCTCGTCTGAATTTCGAAACGAAAATTAGATTTAACGGGTGTGCCAGCGAAATAAATCGCTTATACCCAAATTCGCGGAGAGAAAGTATCAAGGAAGATAAATATCTGAATACACTCCCCCGCACCAAAATGAGCGAGTATTTGAATGCGTTAGCTTGAGGATGCGTAGTCCAATCAGGGGGCAGCCTATGGTGACTGTGGGTGTGTCATGGTGGAGTTGAGTTTGGGTGCCGAGGCGATCCCAAAGCTCGCTTCGCTATTGGCCGGCCTACTCTGTTCCCATAGGTTGAGAGTGAGTCCGGTTGATTTTGAAGTTGATCGGTAGAATTTTAAGAAAGTAAAAGAAATTAAATTAAAATATTACGAGGTCTATTGAATAAGGGATTAATATTATATTTTTCGATACGAGCAATTGCTCGGTTAGTATGATTATCTATATTGTCAAAGAATTTAGTCGCTATTTTTTTGAAAAAGTTATTTAATGTTTTTAGTTTAAGTGCTAATCTTATTTCGTCGTTTCTAACATACCACGGTGAGTCCGTGATAATTTTAATAATTTTATTTTGCGCTGATTCTAGCATCTTGATATTAGAATAGGCTGCGTGGCCCCAGATTGGACTTGCGTATTGGAGAATTGGTCTGAGAACGAGTTTATAAGTAAGCATTTTATTTCTTAAAGATAAGCATGATTTCCGTGCAATTAAGGGGAAGACTTTAGCAACGGAAATATTGAAATTTCTACGAATTTGTATGATGTGTTGTTTAAAAGTGAGTCTTTTATCTAGGATTACTCCTAGGTATTTGGTGCTTTTGGTCCAGGGTACGTGCGTGTTGTGTAAATATAATTTTGGTGGTTCTTTTTTGATGTGGTGTGAGAAGAAGACGGCCTCTGTTTTTGCTACATTAAGAGCAATTTTCCAAGTAGAGAACCAGTCTTCTAGTTTGGCTATGAGTTTGTGTAAGAAGTGAGTAACGAGTTGTAGTTCGTTACTTTGTGCCAGGATCGCCGTGTCATCGGCAAACATGCAAATCGTGGATTGGCTGGTTCTAGGGATATCATTTACATATATGTTGAACAAAATTGGAGAGATGGAACTGCCCTGAGGCGTTCCAGCGTTAATTTTTCTGTTAGTTGAATGGATATTATTAACTTTGACCGCGAAGGATTTGTTAGTAAGAAAGGAAGAAATTAATTTAATTAAGTAGGGAGGGGTGTTAATTTTGATTAATTTGTAGAGTAGCCCCACATGCCATACTCTATCAAACTCTTTCTGGATATCTAGGAAAACAGCTCCGGTTGATTTCTGGTCGCGAAATCCTGTCTTTATATACTCCACCACCCGCAGAAGCTGGTGTGATGTGGAGAGTCCGGCTCGGAAGCCGTGTTGTTGGGGAATTAAGATGTCGTTATCGTTGAGATGTTGACAAAGTCTTTTTTGAATAATTTTCTCGGTGATTTTACTGAGAACAGGTAGTAAGGATATTGAGCGGAAACTGTCTGGGAGAGTAGGGTCTTTCCCAGGTTTTAGGATCGGAATCACCGAAGCTGTTTTCCAAAGTTTTGGGAAGTATCCCACTTTTAGAATATTTATGCAAGAAAAAACAATACTGATAGAAAATGCGTTTTTGAGGTAGAACGAGTTCGTGGGGAAGTTGAGTTACACCTCCAGAGTTTTCATGGGTTTTTTAAGAGCAGCCTTCCCCGAATGACTGAACTCCTTGCGACGGGGGACGTAAACTAGCTTGCGTGCTTACCTGATTTATCCCCTCCTTATTACTTCCTGTGGACTTATCTCAAATTCCTGGTTTGCAAAAACCGCTCCAAGACCCTGAAAGACCTTAGAAACCACATCCGAGCTGAAACTGGTAATATCCCCTGTCAGAATGCTTGAAAATGTGACTCAAAGCTTTCGAAATAGACTGCATCAATGTGTTGATAATGGAGGGTGACATTTAAGAGCCATTGTGTTTAAAACTGTTTACATTCAAATTTCCAATGTTGTGTGGTAGGCATAAAATAACAATAAAGTCAAATGAAGCATGTAGTGCATTTTATTTCATTTTCAAAAAGGAAGCTTCCACGCCCCACTCTGTATTATAATGTTGGAATTAAGATTCCAAATGTCGTTAAAAATGTTCATATGAATAATACTGTTAAAAATGTATTCCGAAATTACATGTTTTTATAAAAAGAAAATTTCCTGTAATTGCTTCCTCATTCAAAAATAATTTCATCTCGCTTTTTATTAATCCTTAAACATGTCACAAAATACGGAATATCTTTTGTCACTTTTGTTGGGGTGTTATGTGTATCTCTTGGTAATATTCAAGATTGCTACTTAACTTATAAATGTAAATAAGCTAACGTTGTTAGAAATCACTTAGAGCAGTGTTTTTCCCATAGCAGAACTTCTACCAATGAATGAATGAAATTTTTACTTTGATGTAGAAGTATTTTTAATATTTTCACTTGTTCACTGTACCCTTTGTAAAAGAAGAGCAATGTAATACATATTAAACACGTCAAATGTTCAATTTTAGACCTAACTAAGGTAAAAACTTTGAATATAATGATTACAAAGGACAAAGAGAAAAATGAGCAATACTTTTTAGTAAATAGGTTTTCTTTTTAATAATCCGTATTATTAAAAGTCTTGAGAGCCCCAACCGTCTAAACAAAGAGCTATGTTTTGCCGACCCCTGTTATAGATTATAATTGAAAATTAAAATGATCTCAATTAAATTTGGTCATCATAACACAGAGTTTCTCAAACTGTGTGGCGCTTCCCCCTAGGGGGCGTGGTAACTGTACGAGGAAGTCACGTCCATATTGAAAAATCGAAAACAAAAGAGTATTTAAAAATTATTAATTTACTGAAAGTAAACAAACTAAATACATTCTGACATTATAAGAAATAAATACACATTTACACGGATATAATACACTCATAAATGTATCAGTACTGCGCAATGAATTTTATAATTAATTCAGTAATACTAAGTTAAGAACAAGTTTAAAAATTACTATTGACGCCATGGGCTTGTAATATATAAAGTTCTATGCACAAATTAATATTCTTCCTGATAATTTGTACGGTTTAGAATTAATCCCTTAACTGCCGATTAAAATATGCACCATTCTCTCCCGAATGCCACCGTTTTCCAGGTAGGCTTGCGTATGGGATGATTTTGGGTTGGGAGATAGAAAAAAAGGAATGAAAAGCAAATCCTCTGAAAAAAGCAAAACCTTCACAAACATTGTCAAAGTCTTTTTATTGTATTCCAAAACCTTCGGGATATTTTTATGAATAGCAGTACACATACAAGATCGTACTTTAAAAAGACGTATATATACGTCAGGAGCAATTAATGATTTGGCTGAGCGATACGTTTATATATTCTAGTGGCAATTAAGAGGTTAAAGTCGTATTATAGCTTTAGCGTCATCGTTCAATTCAATACATTGTTATTGTATTGAGGGGGAGGGGGAATGAAAGTTAAAATTGAATATTGGGGTGCAAATATTGAAATTTTAGAATCACTGCCCTAACATTAGATTTAACAGTACATTTTGTGTTTCTCCCCATCTGCAAAGACCCAATGGGTTCAATGAGTATTCTGCAAAGTTTTCACGTAATGCTCTCTCTCTCTCTCTTCAAAACCTTCGAAACCAATTCATTTTACTTCTCATTAACCAATCAATCACATCTAGAAAGGTTATACTTGTGAATCGAGAACTTCTGAAAGGTCTCCATTTGGTTAAAGTTGGATATATTTTATCTAAACGTAGAATTCCGATGATGTCTTGATAGCGCTCCCCCTCCCCCTTCCATTCAGCAAACCACTTCTCGCGCCATGTGGCTCATCCATCATCGCTTGAAGATTTCTCTAATGTTCGTGTTTCGATGGATGAAAAGGTTGATCATCAAATGGCTTCCCGCTTCTACTGCTAGGAATTTTAAAGGCTTACGGGGGGTAAAATAAACCTCTTCATTTGATCAGTGTTCCCAAATCGTGCGATTTTTCGCGAATTTTACTACTTTTTAAAACTTTCCGTTACTTTTTTTTTATCATATTGCTACTTTGCCAATTTTATGCTACTTCACTTGAAGATCCGGCTACTTTTGCTCATTTCAACCATTTATACAAGTATTGGAACAAGTTTCGGAAAAATCGCAGAGAAATAAAAATAATGACTTTAGTACCCAAAGAAATCATGGAGTTGCAATATATTTCACAACTCCGAACAGACACGAAACTCTGTACTTTCTCCCCCCCTCCTACCGCCACCGTCTCAAATTGGAGCCTATCTAAGAGGGACTCTCCTCTTCCACCTCTCCTGTCCACTGCAAGTGGTAGAAAAAAAGAAATAGAAACTATTTCTTATCCCGATAGAAGCATGAAAATGAAACATGTAATATTCTTTAAAAAATAGGCTTAGAGAGAATTCCTAAATACACACACATATTAAACTGGAAAAGTAATTCTCAAAGGACAAATTCTTATGGAACTAAGTAAATTGTATAATTATTATCATCGGTACTGCATAGAATTAAAGAATAAAAATCTATTTTTGTAATTAACTGACGTTGCAACACTGGACTTATAAAAAAATGCATACAATGACAAACGTAAGCACTTGTCATCTAGAGAGATTATGCGATAAAAATACGATTAAATCCCTTTTGAAAGGTTTTGATAATTGGCGTAACGCACACCCTCGCATTGCGGGAGACCTAGGGATTCTAGGGGGTCCAAAGCCTGATTGACGCCATGTACGTATTAGGGCTTGGGGTCCAAAAGCTGACTTTGCAAGGGGCCCTAATATTCTCCGTTACGCCACTGCCTAGATTCCTCTCTTTCCAATCACACAACTACTTGTTTTACTATCCCTTTACTTAAATTAATACAAGGATAGAATTAAATATTGTTAAATTACAGCTGCCAATTTTAGCAGAATTTGAGTGAATTAATTCACTCTTTCAGAGTGATAATGTGTGTTTGTGTGTGGTGATCACTGTAAATTACTGAACGCAGTAAAAGATTGCATGTACTCTTTTAAGAAGAAAAATTTGTCCTAAATGTATGAATCTCGAAGTTGACATGAGTTTAAAAAGCATTTATTTGCCTATTGAATTATTTGATGGATGTCTTTTTGAATAAACTGACAAGCAAAAGTAAAATAACTTCTACAAAATCTACTAAAGAATTCTATCAAAAATGTCATAATTTTCTCAACATTTCATGCGAGCAACTTTTAAACCGAATCCCTTCAAATTACGGTACTTTTAAAAAAGATAAAGAATTTTTCCCCTGATTTTTTTAAAAATAAAATCGTCCTTTTTTCCTTATCTACTTTAGAGCAATCTAAATTATATGTTCTGGGGAATCAAAGGTGACAAATTTTCAACATACAGCTGAAGGATATTTTTCTGTCTGAATCTGAACTTTTAAATGATGGGGAGTTATTTTGGTGTCATATTTTGAAGATAAAAGACGCAGTTGGAAATCCATTTTTAAGATATTTAGCTGTATTAACTTTAAAGCTTTACAGCCTACCCATAAGTAATGCCACTTTAAAAAGTGCATTTTCCAGTGACATTAAACAAGACAAACTTTTAAAAATCGAATGTGCCTTGAACTGTTTGAGTCAATCCTCAAAATCAAAATGACTTTGGAAGAATGATGGACTTGCAGTGTTGATTTAATTCCATCACCACAAATGCTTCAATATAATTCAGAAATTTATAAAAAAACACAGCAGATCATGATACTTAGCAGGAAGAACTTGAAAGTAATTTAAATGAATTAAATAATTAAAGCATTTTAACGTATTTTTTAAAACAGTTTTACAAAATTAAAAAAATTATATTTATAAATTGCAAGTGAAATTCGATTAGCTACTTTTAGCTACTTTTTTCCCTCTTCGTAAGTTTCTGGCAACTCTGCATTTGATATGAAAGTGTGTTATTTGGTGAAACTGTGGTTTCTTTTATAGCACGAGTTTTCATACTATTTCATAGCAAAAAGTTATGAAAGTAAGATGAAATATGACTTCATATAGTTGTTGTGAGCTTATTTAGGTAAAGATTAAACTTACTAGAGATGTATTCATTTTAAAAACAAATGGAAAAAATTCAAGAGTTAACTGACAACAAAAATTCACACTTAAAGCTATTAACATATATTACAACAAAACTGTGAGCAATATATTTTATATGTATGTAACCTTTGTACAAAAACTTTAAGAGGCCGTTTTAGAATAATTTGACCCTAAGAGGAGTTTTAAGCCCTCTTTTAAGTTAAACGTGGGCTATTGGTGACGGACCTCGTACTTTTGTGCAACCATCAAGGGACGATTAAGGTACAGTTTCTAGAAGCTATCTCTCTAAACTATACCACACTAAATCAACGTGAATAATTTGAGCCTCGACAGATTTAACGTGCATCAGTTCGGCTACACAGTGGGTCTTCAGTGGCAAGTAGATCAAATTCATGGCAAATTGGCCAGTAGGCTAAGAGTAGATTGAGAGAAGTATATAACACAATAACTTTCTTAGTTTTTTTCATAACGCCTTTACTGTCATTTTGACAAAAAAAACATTTTTTAAATGAAATTATATATAATTTTCCGCGTTCATTGTTGACGTTTATTGAAATACGAAGAGTTTGTCTATAGATAATAAATTAATTATATTTAGTTTTTTGAAACTCTCTTTAGTTTTTATTACTTTTATTAAATCAAAATATTTAAAAAAATTTTTTAATATCTAGTTTCAGCTTTTGAATGGATGTGACTACTTGGCATTGGAATTATTTCGAACCCTGGCTGCTCTGTTTGTATAACTATACAGATTCAATGAATCGGGATCATCTACATTGATCAGTGGATCTGAAGCGGTGCTATATTGGAATGCTAGATATTTATTAATTTTTTGCAATTATTTCAATCATTTCTAAATTTGTTCTTTACTATTTGCTTAAGCTTTTTGCTTTTATATTTTGAATTTGTCTTGCCATTAGAAATTAAAAATAGTATTAAAAAGTTTTATTTTTATACATTACAAATGGATATTATCATTTTCAATTTCTTAAAATTTTTAAAAGAAATAATCCTTTGTTAATCAGTTCTTTTATAAATAAAATAAATCAGATCATTGATTTGATTTACTTTTTTTTCAAGAAATTGTTTAAGAGCAACACGAGGGTTATTGGCTACGGACTTCATAATTTTCATTGCTGGTATAGTGACGAAGGTAGGCATTTGGACTGGCTCTTCGATCACCTATTTTCCACAATGTCACACCGTGAGAATCTGGGCCTTGACAAATTTGGCATAAGAAAAATAATGCCCGGAAGTCTTCAGAGGCAATTGGTAGAGCACCTTCTGTACTTAACTGCTATTATATATATAATTTCCTTATTCAACATGTCTGCCGATATTTTTTAAGAGGAGTTGGAAATGCTAGTAATATGTCTGTCTATATACTAGCAATGGTAAATTGGCTGTTTTCGATGTACCTTTTCTCAAAATCTGTTATATGTATATGCTTGAAATTTTTCAAACAATTAAAGTACACTTTTTCATTATACTGAAATTAGTTCTTAGCTAATTAAAAATTTTTTTATATAATTTATGAAATAATGTAACAAAAATTGTGAAAGTTGACCCATTTTCATATAAAAATTTGTAACAAATACAGTTTTCAGTTTTTACAATAAAACTCATTTCAGTATACACTGTTGTGCAAAAAATTAAGGACGAAGTCGAAAAAAATTAGCATATCAGCTGAAACGAAGAGGCAGAGCGGACAGAAAGAAAATCAGGGAGATTAAGTAAGGTGATGTACGGTAGCACATGCTCAGATATGCAGGTAGACGTAATGGGGGAGTGTCTGAGTAGTATAAAGCATGTTGTCGGTGTAAGATCAGTATTTCTGGCAAAGAGATTGCATGCCGTATAGCAGTTAAAATCACACCGAGTTGCTGCCACACCGAGAAATGGTGAATAGTCAATCTGTTAGACGACATCTGGATGCTTTTACCCGAGGTCGAATCATTGGGAAGTTGGAGGAAGGCCGCAGTGTAACAAGTGTGGCTGCAGAGTTCGGAATTGCTCACAGCATCGTTTCACGACTTTGGAGACAATTTCAAACTACAGGAGCAGCTATCCGGGGGATCAGTAGTGGTCGTGCACGAGGAACCAAACCCACAGATGACCGATACATTGTCTTACAGGCCAGAAGAAACAGGCGACAGACAGCGGGAGAAATCACTAGACACACGACACAGGCGACTGGACGACCGATATCGCGTTTTACCGTGACCAGAAGACTGCACGGTGGTGGGCTGTTTGCACGACTCCTGTACGGTGTGTACCTTTAATGCCTGCCCATCGGAGAAGACGTTCTCTGTGGTGCCGGGAACACCGGAATTTGAGAGACAATGGATGGGGACGAGTACTCTTTACAGATGAGAGCAGAATCAGTTTGAGTAGCGATTCTCATCGCATACTCATCTGGAGAGAGCGAGGAAGCCGCAATCATCTCTCGAACATCATTGAAAGGGACAGGTATGGAGGTCGCGGTGTTCTCGTTTGGGGAGGCATCATGCTTGGTAGTCGTACAGACCTTCATATCTTCGACGCAGGTTCAGTGAACGGGACCCGTTATAGTAACGAGATTCTTCTTCCATATGTGCGTCTTTTTAGAGGCACTATGGGTCTGCAATTCCTTTTCATGGACGACAATGCACCATGCTTTCGCACAGTAGCTGCCTAACAGCTCTTAGAGAGTGAGGATATTGAACGTATGGATGGGCCGGCATGATCTCCGGATCTCAATCCCATCGAGCATGTATGGGATTTTCTAGGCAGACGCTTGGCAGCTCGTACCTTACCACCAGTAACGATTCGGGAGCTTCGATTGGCGCTGCAAGACGAATGGGCAGCAATGCCTCAACAACTCATTGACACCCTCATTCTCAGCATGGGCAGACGCTGTGAAACCTGTCTAGCAATCAGGGAGATCATATCCCCTACTAAAGACCGGATATTTCTTGCTGGACACCCATCACAGGGATGTTTCGGCCTTCAGTCGCATTGCGCTCCATGCTACTTTTTCAATAAAGCTTCTTTTTATCCCTCTGATTTCACTTTTTAGTAAGTGTTACTTACATTACATGTCCTTACGAATTGGGGATCTTACGGTATTAAATGTGTGGATTTGGAAAGCTTTTGTACAAAGTTATATTGAAAAAACCGTCTCGTCCTTAATTTTTTGCACACCAGTGTATATTAGACATCATTTTAAATATATCCTTAAAAATGTACATACCTGTGAACAGTAGTTTCTCAGAAAAAATACATCGCACATCAAAACTTACATTTTGAGATAAGTTGATTTTAATGTATAAATTGAGACTTCTAAGTGGCTAGGAAATAAAAAAATAAAATGCTCAATTAACAATAAAAGATACATGTTTTTGGTTTATATCAGACGTTCAACTTTTAAGCATAAGCAAAGTACTTTATTTACATTTTTTGCCATTCAAATGGTTGTGGCCCAGTTTCAACGATTATTTAAAAATAGGTTTTAATGTCTTCTTATTACCTTAGAGGATAAAATTAATGTATTTTTAGAAAGGTTAAAATCTATACAATTTGAAAATGTAAAAATCTCTAATTGTCAAAAAAATTAGATTTTAGTTCTCCAACACCTCTTAACAAATATACTTTTTATTAAATCTTATTCATATACCTTATTTAATATTTATTTTACTAATAACTTACAATAAAAAAGTTTCAAGACCGAATACATTAAATTCCTTTGCATGCAATTTTTTTTAAATTTCTAATTGAACTGTAGATTTGTATTTTACCATTTCGGACCTGGTACATTACTCGAAATCCAGTACTTATTTTCTTGTACCTTCAGTATTCAGGTGCACCACCATATGGATGGTATACCGATCGCCGCAAGTAATTTTGTAATCCAGTTTTCTCTCCAGATGGAAGCACCCAAGCTCTGATGAAGCGACGCCTTACTAGGACTTTTTAATTTTGCCGAGAGTACCAGCCAAGATCTTATGCAATTAATAATACCGATTCGATCAAAATTTTGCAATTGCATTTTTACAGCTGTCTTCATATGTCTGTGTTGTCTTCAGAATATGAATAAACTCAAGTTATAAGAGATACTATAGTTTGAATAAAAATATGTTAAATGGGTACTTAGGTATTGTACCACCGACCAATATCAAAAAATCAAAAGACGTCGCCCAATGCGGCTATATATAGCCAATAGTTGAAGCCATTCCTCCTTATGCCAGAATTTGTGAATACTATTTATAGTATTTATGACTTTTTAAATTGACGAAATTAGGGAGCGATATAATACACGAACACCCATATTTATTTTTGCAAAATAAAAAAAACATATAATTTTAAAGGATTTTCCAATACTCCCATTTTAACCATGTCCGGATTAAAACTTTGAAAGCTTTTTCTCATATTTTAAGGCGCTCAATTGAGGTGAAGCTTTCTACAATTCACTCGATTCATTTACTCGTAATTCTAATTGCTTACAACGTGAAACAGTTGAATATTGAAACCAGTAAATTAAACTGTAACCTCATAAAATTAAATTATTAAAACTAATTATAGGAAATAAATTAATCTGGCTCAGCGTTCCAACTCGCTCTATAGTTTAAGGTGAAAGCAAATTATGTTACGCAAAGTGTTAAGTTCGCAAGAGAACCCATGTTTAAAAAACTAGTTTTTACCGATGTTATTCTCATTCTAGTATTAACTTAGTTCGTAACCTTCAAATTCAGATTAAAAATTAAACTATTAATTTGAATCATATACAAAGAACTTTTAAGTTCATGTTTTTTTATATTTATTAGAATAATATGAATGTTGAAGTTTGGAAGGAGATCATAATTCAAGAAGAAAACATTCCATTTGTAGCATTTTAATCTGTGAAAAGCAGCCAATTATCTCTTCCTATTCAGCTTGAACCAAACAAAGTTAATGTTTATTTTCCAACAACTGTTAATGGCTTTGGGAAACTGATGCAAATTGCTTGATCTTGAGGGCATTTTAAAATGTTTGTTTCAATACTTAATGGATGACAGGAAATGTCCCCAAGGCTTATAAACTTTTATGACGCCAAACGGAAATTTCAAGATCAATCAGGTGGATAACTCGTTTAAATGTTTCTATATTCAAATTTTACTTAAAGTTAATTAATTCTGTATCCCAGAGGTATTAAAGTTGAGAGAAAATGTTTTACGTAGATACTTTAACTAATATTCAGCAGAAAAATATTAATTCTTGTTGATTTCCTATAAATAGTTACATAAACTATTAAATTAACTATGCGATGTCTCGAGGAATAATAATATAATTTAAATAAAAAAGAAGACGTTTCAAAAATTATTGTACTTCGATAACTAAATAAATTGTCAAAATCAAGTTTAAGTACTTTATGAACTTTTTCAATAAACATCTTATTATTTTTTCCTCATTATAATCTTAATTAAATTAAATATACCAATAATTCAATACCAAAATGATTGTGTTATTTTCATAACTTAAAAAAATACTCAGTTTTATATAAAGTATTTACCAGGCTTTTTAATCTGTTAGTAATTTTATTAAAATGAAAAAAATTATAATTCCAATTATGAAGTGTTTATCAAAATATTTGAGGCTTAGGTATTATAGAGTCGACTCAATTTCGCCCACTCAAAATATGTCAACAAATGTTGTCAAAATTACTTACTATTATGTCTGAAAATATGAAAGAAAAATTTTCCAATATTGACTGCATATAGCGACAATAAACGCTTATTTAATTTCACGACTTATTTAAATTTAATGAAATTGGTCGACTATATAATACGCAAATCACAAATAAAATTCTTTTTCTAAATTTTAACAAAACATATTTAATATATTCTTCGGGAAACTTTTACGAATAAAATAACATCTTAGAAAGTGCCAGGACTAATTGCCCAGCACTTTATTTATTGACTTCAAGTTCAATAAAAAGTACATTTTGGAATGTGCCAGGACTAATTGCCCAGCACTTTATTTATTGACTTCAAGTTCAATAAAAAGTACATTTTGGAATGTGCCACAAATATTACAAATAGAAACTTGCGCCATTAAAACGCGAATCTTTTAAATTAGAATAACCTTCCTTCTATTTTATAACGTCTTTCTCCATCCTTTGAGAGTGGTTAAAGTTTATGAGGCCCGTTGCCAACAGCCTCTTTACAGCATCATGGTGCAAAGTTCATAAAAGTTAAAAACAAAAAAAAAATATTGTGCTCATAATAATTAAATTTTCAATATTTACATTTTTATTTCCCATGATTGATTTCTTCATACCAAAATATGCTGCTAAATATCGCAATATGCAACCAAAAATGGAAAGCAGATCCAACGTATTCTAAGCAATAATAACGTTTACGCTATTTGGCGACGTCTTCTTTTTGGCAAATTTGGTCGACAATGTAACATGTAAGTACCAATCAATGAAAAACCTCTAAAATACTAATGGTTAAAAGAAATTCTAGAAATTTATACACAAACAAATTTTTAGAGGAACACTGAATTTTAAATTTTTAACGTCATAATAATTAAATTATTATAAATAAAACAAAATATAATTTTGAAATTTTATCTTCAAATATTTCACATTTCAACATTTCATAGTACAATGGAAATAAATACATTTTTTTGTGTGAGTCCAGCATCTAACTGTAGGTTATTAATTTTTATGTGATATTCCATCACGAAAAACAAATCAAAACAAGCAAACAAAAAATATGTGAAACAACGTGGCTTCTAAATAAAGCATTAAGGAAGATTCTGGACAATAATCGCAATCAACATGGTTACATGACCATACAGTAAAACTTTGGTGTGTTCATGGTTACATTGCATAATCATGTGAATCTATCAATCAATCACCAGATTCTCATGCGTCTGAAAAATCAATCTATCCCTCTTGCCACCTCAGATATCAGAAATGAATGGGAAATAATAATAATGAAAAAAGAAAATTAGTAGGTAACGAAACCGTAATACATTCTGATCATTGTTAAATATTTTACATAAACATATGTGAACCCAATAATTATATACATATTAAATCTGAACGTCCTTTGCTACCAGGAGAAATACATCTTTTTTAAATTTTCAACAAATTCCTGAAGTTATTTGTCAAATACTCAAGGTTTCAAATACCAGTTTTTTATTATTATTGTATCAAAATTTATAAAGAACTTGTCGGGCGGTTATTTACTTAAGCCGATTTTCCAAATGAATCATGATAAAATTAAACACTTGCGTTGAATGTTTTGCTGCATTTCATTTTTTGTCGTGTTGATAGTTAAAAAAATTCTTTATTTTGTTTCAATTTAGTAATTTTTTTAAAAAAAATAATTTTTAATTGAATTTTTTTACTTATTTATTTATTTGTTTTGTAAATTAGTATGTTGTAAAAAAAATGAATGAATAAAGGAACTTTTCTCTAATAAAAGGCCAAATGTGAACAAAAATGTTTTTTTAAATAATAAGTGTGTTTTGTTAAGTTTTCCTATTATTAAAATACGCATTATATAAATGTATTATTCAATCAATATATAATGTTTCTTTTAAACTAAGACTTCACTAAATACATTCTTATAATTCCATGAATTTCATGTAGCAAACAAAAATTATGACTATAATAGATTAATGGTTGTAATAGATTTTAATTGTAGAAATTATAGATTAATTTACTTAATTTACGCAGCTAATTTACTTTTTAAAGCATGATTTTTCGTTGTGAAATCTGATTTGTGCTCAGTATCTGATTACAAAAATGAAGTTTGATTAAAACAAATTTTGTAAAAATTGGTAGTAAGTTTTGAGACATTAAACTGAAAATTAGTTCCTCGAGTTAAACAAAATCATTAAGCATTTGACGATAAAAAAATAAACTCAAATATTTTGAAATATTTCAAAAATATTAATTTGAAGTTACGGACGATGTTTACACGTTTTTAAAACAATTCCAATGAAAAATTTTGAAATACAAATATTTTGGAGGAAAAAATTCCTTGCAACGGTTTATTATTTGAAACTAAAGTTACATATATATATATATATATATATTCTGATCTTTTCAAAATTATTATTCGCTTTCAAACTACGTAAACGGTTGCAAAAAGAGTTGCGTATGGTAGGATGTTTTCTTGCAAACTTTACGGACAAATATTTTACTGTGCAAACGAATATACACTGGTGTGCAAAACTTAAGCAATAGGTGGGTTTATTGCCATAACTTCACGAAAAATCATCTGAGAGACATGAAATTCAGAAATGAGGGAGAGTATTATGTACGTAAAGATGACGAAAGCATCGACGCTGAAAAAGGAATACAATGCATACGGTATGGAATCAAACAAAAACAAGCATTATTGAACGCATAGTATCGTGACTCATGATGGTCTATCCAACAGGAAGAACAACAAGCAGATGGTCCTTAATGTGGTATATGCCCCTCTCCTCACTGTAATGGTTGCTTCGCACCGTCTCCGCATACTCAGAACCAGCTGGTGCAACATTTCTTGCGGTAGGAGTGCCCATTCTTCAATAAGTATCTGTTTGAGTTGTTGGGTGTTCTCCGGATGATGTAAGAGTGCTGCAATACGTCTCCCCAAAGCATCCCACACATGTTCGAAGCGATTTAAATCTGGGGAGTACGCTGGCCAATCCATTCGAGTGATATCTTCACTTTCCAGCAGCTCCTCAACAGCAAGAGTCCAATGTGGCCGTGCATTGTCATCCATAAAAATGAAGTCTGGGCCAATGGCACATCGGAACAGACGCACATGGGAAGAAGTACCTCCTCACAATAGCGATCGCCGATTACAGACCCTCTATCGAAAATGTGGAGCTCAGTTCGCCTGTTCAGCATATTGCCTCCCCAGACAAGAACTCCAGGACCACCGTAATGGTGTCTTTCCTTGATGTTACTGGTATAAAACCGTGTCCCAATATCTCTCCAAATCAAAACGCGTTGAGAATCGCTTCGGGTACTGAACCGACTCTCATCCGTAAAGAGGACACGACTCTATTGACAGTTGTCCAGTTTTTGTGCTCTGCACCACTGTAAACGGTGACGTCGGTGGTCGACTTTCAACGGGAGACACCGTTCAGGACGGCGGGTGAATAGGCCCCCTTTGTGAAGGCGTCTGGCCGCAGTAAACCGTGACACTTGTCGCCTGCAGGATGATATATCGGTCATCCCTGAGGTTGTCGTCCTCGGGTGGCAACCACCAACCTTTCTAACAGCTGTACCTGTGGTTTGGAACGCTTTCAAGCGCGCGAAACGACTTTTTTGTTGATTCGAACTCTGCAGCTACACTGGTGACGGTACGTCCCTCCTCCAGCTTTCCGATCATTCCTCCACGTGTGAAATCGTCCAGGTGATTTCTTCTACCCATATTTCACGAACTGACACACTGGCACTTGCAGCGAATATGTTGAATTGCATCTGCGTCCTTCATTTTATTTTACTGTTGAACAGCACGCGACGACATCACGCGTTTTTGCGTACGCTTACGTCGCTTCTGACGTTTCGTTCCTGATATTTGCATACGCATGACGTTTCTACTGACTTACAAGTTCACTGTACTGATCTCCAGACCTTCTTTTCTGCAATTTTATGGTTATCTGCTTAATTTTTTACATTGTTGCTTAAGTTTTGCACACCAGTGTATATGTATGTGGAACCGGTAGCTGTGGAATCGGTTTTGGAGTCACCACCCAATTGATTCTCTCAACAAAACTCCAAAGACAAAACAACACGCAGTCTTCGCGCGCAGGCGCAAATGATCTAATGTTGAACACGAACTTTTGTTTTTTTAAGGGAACGAGAAGAGAGAAAGAGAGACTGGGTGTACGCGAGCAGGCTTTCCCGTCGTAACATCAAGGAAATCTGTCAGAAATTTAGCAACATTTTTCAATTAATTTTTGTTACGTTTCAAATAAACCAGAAGAAAGACAAATGTCTTGAACCCTTGTTGTCTCCCACAAATTATGGGGGCTTGGAAGAGATAGACAAAATCTCGAATTGATCAAAGCTTGGAACGCGTAAACAAAAGAAGCGTCCGGGGAGAAGACGCACCACCATTTTTGAAAACTTCGCTCAACCTGTGCAGAGGTTGAATTTCATTCGAACCCAGCTTGAATATTCCACCTGTGTAGAGGTAGAAACTAGTGATTTAACACCTGCGAAGAGGTGTCTTTTTAACAATTTCAAGAACTATTTTTCGTCTAACGATATAACCTGCGAAGAGGTTGAAGGAACTGTGTCCATCTGCGTAGAGGTGAATCAGTGATTTTCTTCAATTATTGGGTACATCATTCGTACGAGCAAAGAGTGAGCTAAAAAAAAGGTAGGATATTTCCATATATTTTGTAAATGTATAAAAATGCTCTTAAAAGGATATCATAAGATTTGTAGAGAATCTAGATGGTACTGTGGAGAGTACGGACACCATAGCTAAACTAAAGACTAAAATATTGAGGAGAGTAGTACATTTGAAAGTGATGCAGATTTCGTTAAAACTTTAATTAAAAACTGTATAGATGAGAGCGTATCGCGAAACGAAAGACAGGCAACTTTAGAAAATCAGAAAGTTGAGCCGCAAAACTACAGTTAGCACAGTTAGAAAAAGAAGTCCAGCTTCAGACGGCTAAAAATAAAGCATTAAGTTTAAATTCTGCAGCTAAAACCGAAGAGAAACAGTTCGAAACAGACATAGAAAACATGATTAAAAGCATTAAAGCTTTATTTCTTCCTGTTCCCACCAGATCTGAAAATTTTTAACTTGTTCTTCCACTCATTAGAACACGCATTTTTAACCAAGAAAATTAATGACGAATATAAATCTGAAATTTTAATAAATCTTTTGAGCGAAAGAACTCATAATATCTTATTCTATATTAAAGGAGGAATTACATGACTATGAGAAACTTAAACCAATAGCACTCAGAGAATTCCAAGTAACCCCTCGCGAGTGTTTAAACTTATTTAAAAAATGCTGTAAAATCATCAGGCAAGACATAAGTCCAATTTACTGAAAGATTAACGGCAAACTTCCAATATTATTGTTCTTTAATAAAAGTTAATTTCTTTGAATATCTATGTAATCTATTAATTTCTGTTAGATTATATGAAACTTTAAATAAGGGAAACCGCAAATCATATTGACATTCGAGAAGCGGAAGACTGGTCTAGGCATATTGATTTATCTAAAGAATGCGATATTTATATTTCATCTAGAAGCGGATCGCGTAAGGAAGATCCTATTGCTTGTGGATATACCGAAGACCCCTTTAAAAATAGATCACGGAACTATAAACCAAAGAATAGAGATAGATATCCCCAAAATCTTGAAAGACAAAATAAAAATTGCTACACATGCGATGATTCATCTCATTATGCAAGAGATTGTGAGAAGTGTTTTAAGCCTAAAGAATCTAGCAGCACACCTATAATAGAAAAAACGCGAATAGTTTGAAAGTCAAGAGCGAAAAACAACAAAAAAGCGATGAGTTCAAGCAACAGCTCCAATACGTAAACATTTTTGTAGAAAATCAGCCCGTAATAGCTTTGAATGATTCAGGTTGCCAAATCCCAGTTTTAAATTCCTCGCTGATTAGATTCAACAAACCTCCCAAAGAAAGAATAACATTAAGCTCATGTTTTAACGAAAAGCGCGTCGTAGACGTGGCGTCAGTGAATATTTCTCTTACTCAGCATTCTCCCAGCTTAAGTGTTCGAACGGCAATATCACCGACCTTGACTGAAAGATTTATTATACATCCCAGTGTATATACTGAAATAAAGAAAATAAGTCACGCGAAGAGTGATGTTTTGTTGAGTGAAAGTGAATCCTCTTTAGGTGCTTATTATATTTTTACTGTTGCAAATGCGATAGAAAATTCTAGTTATGATTTGTCACATGTTAAAAACTTTAATATTAGAAATGATTTGAGTTCTCTGATTAAGAATTATAAACCTAATAAAATTAAGAGTACTAAGTTAAAAATGAGTATTATATTGAAAGATAAGATTCCTGTGTGTCAGAGAACCAGACATTTATCTTATTCTGAGAAATTACAGGTAAACGATCAAACTGATGATTGGTTACAACAGGGTATTATAAGAGAAAGTTGTTCTGATTATTGTTCACCTATAGCAGGGATGGCTAACCACTGGCACGCGTGCCACTGATGGCACGCGATGCAATATTTTGGGCACGACACCGATCAAAACGGTTTGCTATTTAATTCAAAATAAAAAAGTTCAGTATGAAGTATTTCGTACAAACGCGAGTAATCGGTCGCATTTTTCAGCTAAATTTTCTCGATTCAAATAATTATCGGAAACTTTCAAGTTTTTTTTATGTACCCTGATGATTTCATTTAATAAATTGAAGTCCCAATTCGATGGGTTGGAAATTGAAAATTTTAAAATGCAACTGATTAATTTCCAGTTTAATTTAATTTAATATGGATTCAAAAATTCGTTGAAAAAAAGGATAAAGTTGAAATCGATTGAAACAGAAAGATTTTAACAATGAATAAGTAAAAATGCTAATAGTGAAATTTCGGAAACGTGGAATTCGATTCCAGACACATTTAACTCTTTGAAGAAGTTTTGTTTTCATCTATTTTAACCATATTTACATCTACCCACGCCTGCGAGTCATTATTTTTAGAAATGAATAGCATTAAAAACTCGCTTGAAACTGACAGATGACTCTAATTAAGCATGCATTTTGCTAAAAGTAACATCTTACAATCTTAATATAAGTTATTTTTCATCTAATCAGCAGCAACAGAAATTACTTGAATGTTAATTTTATTTAAATTACACGTTTTCCTAAAATATGTACTACTATAAGGTGCAAAATGTATTTTTCGAAATAGAGTTTTGAGTTGTTATAGTACTTAGTTTTATTATTTTCCCAATAATCACAAGGCAAAATTATTTGATGGCACGTCTATACCTCATTGAACATTTCTTTAGAAAAAATAGCACGTTGATCTATAGAGGTTCGCCACTCCTGACCTATTGTATTGTGTAAGAAAAAGGAGGGTAATTTAAGAATCTGCATTGATTATCGCAAAATTAATTCTAAAACTGACAAAGATCGGTATCCTTTACTCTTAATAGAAGAAGTTTTAGATCAGTTGCGGTCGGGAAATATATTTCTTCTCAACTATTGACTTAAAAACGGATTCTTTCACGTTGAAATGGAAGAAAGCAGTAAAACATTTGCTTCATTCGTCACACATAATGGGCAATGTGAATTAAATAAAGTTCCATTTGGTCTTTGTAATAGTCCGAGTGTTTTTCAAAGATTTATCAATCACGTTTTCCGAAACCTTCTTAAAGAGGGAGTTGTCATAATCTACATGGATGATATTATCCCTTCTTCGGATGAACTTGAACCGTTTAACCAGGGTGTTAAAAACTGCATCTGAATATGTATTAGAATTAAATTTTAAAAAATGTAACTTCTTCAAGTCAAAATTGAATTTTTGGGACACATAATTGAAAAAGGGTACAATTAAACCTTCTTTGGACAAAAGCAAAGCAGTTCAGAATTTTCCAGAATCTAAAAACGTGAAACAGGACCAAAGCTTCCTCGGACTGTCAGGTTACTTTCGGAAGAGTTTATCCAAAATTATTCCACAATAGCCAAGCCTCTCAGTGATTTACTACGGGAAAATGCTGTGTTTCATTTCGGACCTGAACAGCAAGCAATTAGCATTTCAAACTTTACGACAAAAACTTTCAGAAAATCCGATGCTTCATATTTTCAAACAAGGTGCAAAACTTGAATTGCATCTGATGCTAGTAAATTTGGTTATGGTGCGATTCTGTTACAACAATCGGACGATAGTAAACTTCACCCCGAACACTATTTTAGCAAGGAAACTACTCCCCAGGAGAAAAATATTCAAGTTATGAACTTGTAGTTTTGGCTACAATCGAATCTCCTAAGAAATTTAGGAACTATCTCGTTGGCAACAAATTTAAAATTGTAACTGATTGTTCGGCATTCCAAAAAAACTATGAGTAAAAAACAATTAACTCCTAAAATTGCTAGATGGGCCTTATTTTTAAAATACATTAATTATGAAATCATTAATCGTTTAGGCAAACAAATGGGACATGTAGATTGTTTAGGCCGTTATCCTGTAATGATCATAACATATGATGAAAAAACCACTAAACTTGCAAATTGTCAGCGAAATGATGAGTACATTAATTCATTAAAAACCCTTTTAGAAAATAAGCAAATTAATGATTTTGTTGTTAAAAATGATGTCCTATATAAAATTGAAAATAATAATGATGTTTTGGTAGTACCTCAACAGATGCTTACTGAAACTGTTAAAAATATTCATTCTAAAGGACATCTTGGTATTAATAAAACTGAAAGCATGGTAAAACAAAGTTTTTTTCCTAATGTTAGAAAATGTGTTGAAAATGTTATTAATAATTCTATTGAATGCTTTCTTGTAAACAAAAAAACGAGGAAAAGGTGAAGGGTTGTTAAATCCTATTCCTAAGGAAAATATCCATCTTAGTACTTACCATATTGACTTTTTTAGGTCCTTTGCCATCTACAAATAAAAACTATAACCACATTCCTTCAATAATAGATGCATTCACTAAATTCGTATGGTTATATATCTCTCTCTCCCGTAAAGTCTACTTCTTGCCGTGATGCTCTAGAAAAACTTAAGGGGTCATATACCTTTTAAAATTTCCTGAAAATCGATTTTTTTTTATTATTTTATTTTATAGAGTAAACCTTTCTGAGTGTTCTGAAAGAAACCGCATGCAGATATTCCCAATAGAACGGACGTTATTAAGAAAATAAAAAAGAGTAGAAAAGGCGATTTACATACTGTTTACATTTTGGCTCCAGGGTGACAGCTGTCATGTCGCTGGTGACAGCTGCGTTTCTCTGTTTCTAATATTTTCATTCTAATTATTATCAAATGCTTGAATCTAAGCCTCAAATATTATTTTGTTGTTCTGAATATTAACTACAACTTCTACTAACTTTATAAACTTCTACTTCTACTTTGTTTTGATAAAGTGAATCTTGAATTTATACTCGCTCGTTTTTGATTTTCATACTGTATTTTATTCTAAGATAAGTTTTAGGAAAAGTATTATTTTTTTATAAACTATTGAAGGATGAATTGACTGAATCTGCTAAAAGACGTCCTAAGAAAAGGAAGTTTACTGGTAATATGCATACGAGATGCAAAAGCTGTACACAGTGTGGATGAATCACTAAACAACAGTGCATCTGGAAAAAGATTCGGCTGCAAGATGTTCATTCATCTTTTATTGAACATGATGACTGTTTTGATGGCTATAGAGTGTTTGATAAAACTATCATGTTTACAAACATTCAAAACTTTGCTTCTTGCAAAATGTGGTCCTGATATTAAACTATCAGAAAAATGTGTTAGAGGTTTGTCTAGTGTTTTTTTTCGATTGAATGCAAGAACTGTAAAGACTTGTGTTCGTTTAGAAATTCAAAAATGCTGGGTAAAAGAAAAAATATTCCAGAAATAAACAGACGTTTTGTATACGCAATGAGGACAATTGGACAGGGTCATACAGCAATGACAACTTTCTGTGGTGTCATGGACTTTCCTCCTCCAGTTGCTGAAAAATCCTATAATAACATTATAAACAAACTACAATTGTGTAGTAAAGAAGTCGCAGAAGCTTCAATGCAAAGTGCAGCTTTGGAAGAGGTAACTTTTGACAAATTCTTCCGATATAATAATTAGTGGAGATGGAACATGAAAACCCGTGGCTATTCTTCTCGTGTTGGTGTGTGTGCTGTTATAGGAGACAAAACAGGAAAGTGTATTGATGCGGAAGTGATGTCTTCTTTCTGTAAAGGATATGATTCTTGGAAACGACAAAAGGGGTCACCTGCTTACAAAAAGTGGAAAATTCTTCACGTTAAAGAATGTTTGAAGAACCACAATGGTTCAGCTGGCATGATGGAGACTGTGGGAATGGTTCGTATATTTCAGCGTTCATTAAGTCATCGTTCTGTGAGATATACATCTTACATCGGGGATGGCGATTCCAAAACATTCTCATCTATTACTGCATCCAATCCGTATGGAGAAGATATCACAGTTTAAAAAATTGAATGTGTTGGAAATGTTCAAAAAGAATGGGAACTCGTTTACGAAAATTAAACAAATGAGCTCCAAACTCAGTGATGGGAAGTCGATTGGGGGAAAGGGAAGGCTGACCGACAGAATGATCGATTTAATTACAACGTACTATGGAAATGCAATCCAACAAAATAAAAACATGCCTGTCAGATATGCGAAAAGCTGTTTGGGCTGTATATTTCCATATCCGTTCAAGCGACGAAGAATCATTGCACACAGTTTTTGTCCCGTAGGTCCTAATTCTTGGTGTAAATATCAAAAATCAGTAGTAGAGGGCAGTGTGGAAACTTTAGACACAGTAACAAATTGCCAGTGGCAGTAATGGATGCCATAAAACCTGTGTTTAATGATCTATCACAACCTAAACTTCTACAAAAATGTCTAGGGTAAAACCCAAAATAATAATGAATCCATTAACTCATTAATATGGAATTATGCCCAAAACTTATAGGTTGTGGTAGAAAGATTGTTGACATATCTACAAATGAGGCAATTGTCATTTTTAATGATGGCAATCAAGGCAGACTAAAAATTATGCAATCGCTTTTTTGGTCTGACTGTTGGTCAATTTGCACATAAATTTGTTAGCACATGTAGATATAAAAGAATTCAGACTGCAGAAGTACATTTTAATCTCCACACAAAAGAAGTACGACAGGCTAAAAGAATGCAATTTAAAACTACTTGTAAGAAATTAACTGAAAAGAGGGAACATCATATGCATGTGGCGAATTTTAGCATTTTAGAATCATAGTAATACACTGCATTCATATCACAAATTGTTTAATATTTATAATAAGTAGTTGTTAATTAAGGTATTGATTGTTTTTAAGTAATATTTATAAATTTTTAACTTTATTTTGGAGAAATGAATCACTTTGTTGCATTTTGATTTTGTAGCTTTTGATATCGTTTCGATGCTTGTACTGCATTGGTATAATATATGATTTTAGTTATAATATTTTAATAAATTGAAGTTTATTGACTAAAAAAAAAAAACTTCACATTAGTTTTAATTTAAATTTAGTTGTTGTTTGAGTAACCAGAATAAATATATATAAAACTGTGGTAAATTTTACGTTTGATGTCAATTTTCTCAGAACGTCATTTTTACTCATTACGCGCATGATATTTTCAAAAACCGTGCCATGGAAAATGATAAAATTTTTACTGTAGATTCTGATCATATCTGTACTTAAAATAACGAACCTGTTTGAATTTTTAATGAAAAAAAATTTAAAATTACAATATAAAATAGCAAATTTTTTTAAAAAATTTTATAGTTAAATTTTAAATTGTTATAGTTTACTAAAATTTTTAAATCAGTGTTTCATGCTCGTCATTTTAAAGATAACACAATTTCCAACACTGAGCAAAAAATTTCATCAAAAATATTGGTAACTTTTATAAAAGCTGCGCGTAATGCATATCACTTGCGAAAAGAAAAGAAAATTTATTTTTGTAATTATCTAATTAAAAAAAAAATTTATCCTAATTAGCACTGTGTTTGTTGGTTATGTTTTAAGTAAAAGTAATATCTATTTGTTTATTCCTCCAAAATTTACATTCCAGGAAACAATAATAAAAATTATATTTTTAAAGAGCTCACTATTTTAACCATTTTCAACTTTTTAAAAGGTATGTGACACTCCCTTTACAACAAGAGATTACATTTGGTAATCCTCAGAGTTTCCTCATAACAGATAAAGGTACTGCATTTCCTTCAAAAGAATTTCGAGAATACGGTGAGAATGAGAACATCCAACATATAAGCATAACAACTGGAATATCCCGAGGGAACAGACAGATTGAACGGATTCATAGTTCTCGATCCCAATTTTGTCCGAGCTATCCATTGATGACGCATCGAAATGGTATAAGTTTGTTCCAGCCGTTCAGAGAACACTCAATTCAACAATTTCACGAAGCACTCATATGACGCCGCTTCAACACTTGACCGGAGAAAAGAGGAGGCCCAAACAAGATCTTGAAATTCTAAAAATATTGGAAAGAGGAAATCGTGGGAGATATTCACGAATAATCGTGAAAAAAATTCGGGAGGAAGTCAGGCGAAGCATTCTGAAGATGCAAGAGGAAAACTGTCGAAATTTTAATAATAAACGGAAAAAGGCGTACCTGTATGAGACGGAGATATCGTCACCATCCCACGAACACAGTTTCGGAACTGACTTGAAACTATGGGCTAAGTTCTTCGGTCTCTATGAAGTCGTAAAAGTAAAACCTAAGGATCAATATGATGTCAGAAAAATTGGACAGAATGAAGGACCCAATACTACATCCACAGCAGCAGACCACATAAAGATGTGGGGGAGAAACTGTCTAATTCAGCCAAATTATGCTATGTTAAGCTTTTGTGTATTTATTGTACAGTCCTTGTGTGTTCTGTGTTTTTTTGTATGTTTCATATTTTCCTCGGGTCTCCATGGAAGGAAAAAAAAAAGAATCAAGCACCGTGGCGATCAGCGTACGGCCGAAATGGGCCGTTGTGGAATCGGCTGTGGAGTCACCACCCACCATTCTCTCAACAAAAACTCCAAAGACAAAACAACACGCAGTTCCGCGCGTAGGCGCAAATGATCTAATGTTCAACACGAATTTTTGTTTTTTAAGTGGAACGAGGAGAGAGAAAAGAGACTAGGGGTGCGAGAGCAGGAAATCCAGTCGTCACATCATGGAAATCTATTTGTTAGAAATTTGCCTATCTTTTTCAATTAATTTTTGTTACGTTTCAAATAAACCAGAAGAAAGACAAAATGTCTTGAACCTTTATTGTCTCCCACATGTATATATATATATATATATATATATATATATATATATATATATATTATATACATATACATATGTATATATATAGATACATATACATATATATATATTATATACAAACATATATATATATACATATATATATATATATATATATATATATATATATATATATATATATATATATATATATATATATACCAGGAACATTGAAAACAGCGACCCAAGAAGAAAAGCTTCTGATTGAAATGAAATTTAATATTGTTATAATTACACAGATGAGAGATTCATATGATCTAAAACAAGACAATTAAACGAATACAGGTGTGCAACGACACAAATACTGGGAAACTTCAATAGCGTTGAGCAAATCCAGTTGCAACACCATGCCGCCACACGGTCCGGCATTGACGGATTAGACACCTTATGTTGTCCTGAGGCAGATGGACCAACAAATCTTGAACAGCCAACTCTAAATCATGTACAGAGTGGACACGATGACATCTGCCGTTTTATCTGATCCCACACGTGCTCTACAGGAGATAAATCGGGGGAGCGGCCGGTCATGGAAGAGTCTGAAAATGACGTAGGAAGTCTTGAGCAACCTTGCTGTATGCAGACGAGCATTATTTCTGCTGGAAAATTGCCCCTGAAAAACCATTTAGGAAAGGTCATTTATTGGGTCGAAGAATATCACCAACGTTACGTTGGCCGTTAAGGTTCCACGCATCACAATTAACCTTTTGAGACGGCGGTCTTGTGAGAAAATGCCCTTAAAGACGGCGCTTCTAGCGAACTTTACTCTTTCGAGCTGATTTATGACACCATACATCGGCGGATAAAAGAAGCAGAGCAGTCGTTGATACCCCGCTGAATAGTGGGGATGTTCACGGCTTAGAAAGTCCCTTAACACAAATAGTCTCCTGTCTTAGGGAAACATGTTTTCTTGAAGAATCCAATGTAGTAATTACTAATGTTTTCAGTTCAAGAAAATTCAAGAAATTTTAGCACAAACAGAGGTGATAATGTAAAGAATTTCATAAAAAAATTAAACGCCTATATCATTGTAGGAAAAGGTGCAATAAACTAATCTAAATTTAATTGATTTTATTTAAGGAAAAATATTTATATTTTGATTTTCAATTAAACTTATTAAAATAGTTATAAAAATGTTTTCAATTTATTTTTATTCATATCTATAAATGCTGGAATTTGATACACACCTGGTGTTAAAATTTAAAAATAGTCAAATTAGAAATAAGAAGTAAATAATATGATTCTTCATAACTTGCACATAATTATAAGCAAAAATACAAAATAAAATAAAAAAGCCCAATTGCTGATCATGTCTCTTTATGTTATAATGCAAAGTTCAGACTTTCAAAATCGACAATAAAATGAGTTTAAAAGCTCTTACAAGCATCTGCATATCAATAAACATATTGCCATAAATCCTTTTTGAAACTTCATTGTTGCTCAATTTATAATTGTTTTTCTTTTTAGAACATGCCAGAAAAATCTTAAAAATTTAAATCCTCTTAAGGGATTTTGCATATATCTTCCATAAAGGAATGAAAGATTTGATGTATATAATTGTCATTTTTTATTTTTTCATAATCGATATATTATGATACATTAGAATTCATAGTACTCAACGAATCCCAAGATTAAAATCTACATTTTATTATAACAAGCATCTTTCAAAAATAAAAATCTTTTATTTTGATCTAATTTTATATATACAGAAAATTATGATAAAACATTTACTGAAAGCCAAATATATGAAATTAATAGCAGTTGTGTTTCGCATTTTGCTATAAAATATGAATATCCTAAGCCTATAAGTGTTGGCCCCTTGTTGGATAGTGCGACATTGTAGTCACTACGTTTTTATTGTAAATGGTCAGCGATTAGAGGATCCATTGTGTAACAGAGCTGATACGCATAAAATCAAAGTCCTTACGTTGCCGTGGTGAAAAATAAGAAGTGGGGGCTCTAGCTGACTATTGTTCTCGTTACTTGATCGTCATTTAAATTACGAGGTCCGTCTTATTACTTTGACCCTAATAGAACTCGTAAATGAAATATTAATAATTTATCAATTTATATATACTCGTGTTCCTAAAAATAAATTCTTTAAATATACATTAGAAATTTAAAATTATATTTTTCCAAACATTAATAAATTGTTTTCATTAGTAAAAAGAGAAAATTTTTGAATTTTTAGAATACTTGATAGTAAAAACGTAAACAATAAGCTGATATCAAAGACTAAAATATTATGACTACAAACATATTTAAGTTGCCGAGGAGCTTCATGCATCTCGACAAACTTGTTTATTCAAAAAGGATTATATTATTCTTATTTCTAATTAATTGTTTTGCGAGTAAGGGTAACATATTGGGACTTTTAATTTTTTTTTCACTTTTTTGTACAAAAAAGATATTTTTAGCCTTTGAATAATCCTTTACTTTTATTTAAAAATTTCAAAAATAATTGCATATTATTGCTTAAATTCTAAGATTACAGCTCTGATTTTTGTGCGGTAATGAACTGACTTTGTGTGTGAGTTTGTGCATATGAGGGACACGTTGATTATTTATATTTTAGATTGTTTCTGATTTAACAATTTTATTTTTAGTTACATTTAAAAATATATGCCTTCAGAATAAAATATAGCTACACCAAAAATGAATAAAAGTGATTTCTTCTGAAAGTTGCGCAAATCCGAGAGAAATGCACCACTTTAAATAAAATGGCAATAGTTTAATGTTCTTTAGATAGCCCGGCACCATTTAATCTATGGACCGGGGGTTGGGTGGATCACTGCCCTAAGTGATTGGGTGCTTTTTTACCTTATCTCTCAAAATTTAACACAATATCAGTTCCCCCGAAGAGGGTTACTTTCATTCTCCTAATAACGTTCTTCAAGTAGAATAGACATTTTGAAGAAGGGCTTGGTCGGCATAGTTTCTATTTATCCTATGTACGATAATTTCATTGAAAAGGAAAATGCACCTCTAAAGATTTATTACGGCAACTAGAGGAAGAATAGTTTTCCGCTACTTGAAAGCAACCTTGAATATTTACAAGAAGGCAGATGCACTTCTAGGTTTTATTACACCAAAAAAGGCATAGGATAATCAACAATGACCAAAAACTAAAAGCATCAACAATAATCAAGAGGGCAAGCATTCTTTATCGATATAAAGATTTTACAACCTGCTTTCTCATGCTCATTTACAAGAACCATCTGATTCTGTATTCAGAGTTTCAAAAGTTGAATAGCCTTAGAGTGGCAAACGAACACACCTTTTTTTCTTTGTACTATCATACCTAAAAAGTGTGACTCATGAATAACTGGGCGAAAAAAAGAGAACAAACACATTTT